>JAMQGT020000593.1:0-90303 GCA_024447675.2 Pterophyllum scalare | reverse complement strand
GTGAGGTTATGTACACTTCTCATTTGTGTGCAGTCTTTCTCCTTATTTGTCTTAACTTATTAATCACATATGCTTTTAAACACACACACATAATATGCCCAACAGCACATTAGATGTGAAATACACTTCCATAATTTATTTCACAATTTTAGCCTTGTGTACCTTCATTGTAAATGTTTGATGTCACAAGCTGTTCTGCAGTCTGTCTTTTGTTTGGTTGCAATATACACATAAAAAAAGAAGTTCCTTCAACTACTGTACAAACAACAGTGGTGTTCAGGTTAAATATTTTTAATGGCAATAAGGCCAGACTTCTAAAAGAGAAACATGCTTTGATGATGTTCTTTACTTTCTTTCTTTAGAGGTTTTTATGGAGCCATTATTCATTGCATCTGGAAAGTATTCACAGTGCGTGACTTGTTCCACATTTTGTCATGTTACAGCTTGATTCCAGTATGGATTAAGTTCATTTTTCACCTCAAAATACTACACATGATACCCCATAATGTCAGGTGCATCCTGTTTCCACTGATTATCTGTCAGATGTTTCTACAACTTGACTGGAGTCCACCTGTGGTAAATTCAGTTGACTGGACACAATTTGAAAAGGTAGTGGACAGAGCATATGTGAGCACAAACCAAGCCATGAAGTCCAAGGACTTGTCTGTAGACCTGTGAGACAAGATTGTATCAAAGCACAGATTTGCTGCATTGAAGGTCCCAATGAGCACAGTGGCCTCCATCATCCGTAAATGAATCAGTTTGGAACCACCAGGACTCTCCTTAGAGCTGGGTGTCTGGCCAAGCTGAGCAAGAACCTGATGGTCACTCTGACAGAGTTCCAGCATTGCTCTATGCAGAGAGGACAACCTTCCAGAAGGACAACTATTTCTGCAGCACTCCACCGATCAGGCCTGTATGGTAGAGTGGCCAGGCAGAAGCCATTCCCCTGTAAAAGGCACATGGCAGCCCACCTGGAGTTTGCCAAAGAAGTACTTCAAGGACTCTCAGACCACGAGAAACAAAATTCTCTAATCTGATTAAACAAAGATTGAAATCTTTGCCCTAAATTCCAAGTGTCATATCTGGACGAAACCAGCACCGCTCATCACCTGGCCAATACTGACCCTACAGCAAAGCATGGTGGTGGCAGCATCATGTTGTGCAGGAACCGGGAGACTAGTAAGTGTTGAGGGAAAGCTGAATGCAGTAATGTATAGAGGCATCCTTGGTGATGACCTGCTCCAGAGCGCTCTGGACCAGACTGGGGAGAAAGTCCATCTTCCAACAGGACAGCAACCCTAAGCACACAGCCAAGATAACAAATGGGTGGCTTCAGAACTGCTCTGTGAATGCCCGGACTTAAACTTTATCGAACATTTCTGGAGAGATCTGAATATGGCTGTACACCGACGCGTGCCCTCCAACCTGATGGAGCTTGAGAGGTTCCGCAAAGAAGAATGGGAAAAACTGCCCAGAAAAAGGTGTTCCAAGCTTGTAGCATCATGCTCAAAAAGACTCGAGGTTGTAATTGCTGCCAAAGGTGTTTAAGCAAAGGATTGAGCAAAGGCTGTGAAAACTTATGTACATGTTATATTTTTGTTTTTTATTTGCAAGAATTTCAAGCAAACCGTTTTCACTTTGTCATTATACAAAACTGTGCGTAGAATTTTGAGGTGAAAAATGAATTTCCTCCATTTTGGAATGAGGCTGTAACATAACAAAATGTGGAATAAATGTGGCTGTGAATACTTTCCAGATGCAGATGCAAAAATAAAACTTCTCCATAAAAACCTGAGCTGAGTGATATCAGATGAAACTTTGGTTGCAATTTAAGCTATAACAAAGAAATGACAATTGCTTTGCACAAGAGGCCTTAATGGCAACTTTAATGGAGTAACTAAGACTTAGATGCTTTTGTGCCATTTAAAACAAAGGGTTCTAACAACATGAAACCGACTGATGGCACCTCAGCAGTGGCAAAATGACTGGGCAAATAAATAAATAAACAAATAAAAATGAGTTGAAGTAAATGCAAAGATTGCCCAACATAAATCTGCCTCTATATCCTATTACCGCCTAAACAGACGCTGAAGACACGTCTCACTTCAAATCATTCTTCCCTGTGCCTCGGTGTCGTGACAGGCGGTTCAAATTGGTATGTTTTATCTGCTCTGTAGTTTTGCCCTCTCAAAGACTTAAAGGAGCAATAACCTATTTCTGCTGCTAACTAATTGACTGCTTTGCCAACAGGCTGGTGCATAAGTTTATACTGAGCCGCATTGTCTTTCCTTTTCGTCCCGCAGAGAGCAGTGTCCTACAGAGCCCTGTCTTTACCAAGCAGCCTGGCAGCATTGTGTATCCTGTGGAGACTGTGGAGAAAAACCGGGAGGTGGTGTTCAGCTGTGAGGCCCAGGGAAGCCCACCTCCCATGTACGGGTGAGTGCGTGCCTGCAGTCCTTAATCTCGCTCTTCCTCCTCCCTATTGACGCTGCATGTTTTTATGCTGCTGACAGTCTCAACAACTTTTAATTTTAGACATCACATCATTGGCAAATTTTGTCTTCAACAGTCCCCCTTTGCATTTTTGGCAGCTCAAAATGAGAGGACTGTTGCAAAACACCAGTAATTCCTGTAGCACACTCGCGTTTCTTTACACCGCAATCACCTGTGATTCCTCAACACCTGTTACCTCCATGAATTTTTGTGCCCCTTCTTCCTGACAATAACACACACTGTGTACAGAAAGCGTGATATATCCTATTCCTCTGTGTCTCAGCGCTGTGCTCCTAATCAAAGCTGTTTAATAGAATAGAATAGATTCTTTTATTGTCACTGCACAGAGTAGAATGAAAATGAGGTGCAATCCTGGTGGTGCATTCATGTGTAACATACGGCAATTAAAAATAGAAAACAGTTCAAGCTAAGTTAATCTGATACATACACACACACACACACACACACACACATATATATATATATATATATATATATATATATATATATATATATATATATATATATATATATATATATTTAGGCCAATAATACAAGTCCTGCTGAGAGAGCAATGACCAGCTCATATGTGTGGATTTGTGGTATTGAGGACCTTTAAACTGGTTGCTGATCAGTGCAGCAGTGAGATAAATTTTGGCATGTTTCTTACTGCGATGGACATTTTTACTGTTCACACACACGCTGAAAAGTATTCAAATGAGAGCACAAACACAGATAGAATCACTGAATTTCAGTTCATGATTTGAACTGGCAAATTATATATTTTTGTGTTTTTATAGCATATTTTAAGAAAGTGACATGATTAGAAACTAGTGTGTGTGAAACATTTGTCATTAATCAGCAGAGTGAAAAAATATTTATAATCGGCATAATTCTTATAATATGGTATGTCAACAGTTTTTTTTATACTTACAGAATTGTAGATTTGCAGCTTTCTCATGTTTCAAGCTCAGTGGCGACACATGTTGCTCTTTTGAGCTTTGACAGTTTAATCCTTTCGCACATGATGCCTGTGCTCTACAAGTAGAAAGTTGCTTATCTGACAAAAGCTGAAGTTGTTCCACTGACAGTGAATTACATTTGGCCCTCATGGATTCAGAAAATGTTTAGAATGTGCCTTATATTATTGACTGTAGCCCTAATAGTTAAAGACAGTGTGAATATTATGTAATGTACCGGGAGTACAGTAATGTAGCGCCAGCTCCTGTCCATCTCGAATGGAACCACTCCAGGATTTGTCTCCTGAAGCAGCAACAAGAGAGTCTTGGCTCTGTTATTTCTACTTGTTCATCCATGAAAATCAAGTCTGAGCTGATCAGGATCATAGGGATGTATTACATAAATTCTGTTTTATAGAGGATTTTTCCTTCTACCCCCTGCTGGAAACATGTGTTGTCAATCTGTAGTCTGCATGCATGCTAATCTCTGCTTGCTCCCTTCTCAAACAGCCTATCTCTGCTGCAGAGTTCAGAGAGAACCCTGTTTTCATGTCTCTCTTCATTTCCTCCTCACCTGCACTATCAGTTCATTGAAAGGTTGTTGTGTTATAAGTAAAAGTTGAAATCAATTGTATTTGCTCACTGAAATTACTGTAGAGCAATTCTGAAGCATTGGTACATTTAATACTTGGGACTTAGCCAGCTTAGAGAATGACCTAATCAGCTGTTTCCTGTCAAGGTTGCTGTGTGGTCCTGTCAGAGCTGCTGCTGCCTCTTAGAGATTTGTTGCAACTCACAGACAGGAGCTAAATCATACTCAAAGTTCATTAATTGCACATCACACAGCTGTAAACTGTGACAGCTTGTGCTGCAGTGTTTACATGGAGCAAAGACATGTGCACAGTATTGTCTGCGCTACCTCCAGATGAAGAAAAAAAGGAAGACTGGAGCTAGTAAATCTAATTTCAGGCACTCGATCGTGCGGTTAAACTTGATGATAATAATAATATGGCAACACGCCATTAATAATTAGACATTTTAAGAAATATACTTACTTCCTTGCAAGAGTTAGACGAGAAAATTGACACTGCACTCATGACTGGGTTCTAAAAATAATACTACAAATATGAAAAAAAAAGTAACTCTGAATAACTGGAAATTTCAAATCTGTTATGCAACATACTCTGCAAAAAGGCCAAAATCTTTATTAGCAATTCAGCAACTCCTTAACCTGGAGCATAAACAGCAAAAAATATGGCCAGCTTGCTCTGACTACAATAAAAGAACATCATCATTATCATCATCTGAGTGCATGGTACTAACTGCTCCTACTAGTACTGACAGACTGGTACTTCTGGATGTTCCAAATTCCACATGTAAGGTGGAAAGAAAAGTTTCTGTGACTGCCCATAAAAATAAATAAAACAGCCATGCTTGATTTAATTTGGTTGATCTCCCTTCAAGGTTGTTGCCTTGTGCATAGCTGGACCACCTCCAGCATCCCTGCTATTTTGCAGTCACTCCAGTTAAGTCCAGTTCACCTGTGACTTTGATTAACTATGGAGAGCAGGCATTAATTGATGTGACTTTCAGTTCAAGAATCATCAATGTTGATGAAGGCCGTATCTCTGGTTACAACTCAGAGCAGCAGTTTTAAGTCAAGGAGCCAACAGTGTCCAAGCCTGAAGCATTTTACAAACACCAAAGTTAGTTTTGTGGGTAATTTACAAAATTTGTGTAGTTTCTGAGCACAGATGAAGTGAGTTCATTTTAATATAACACGCCCAATCTGCCAAGTTGCTGTGCAAACATCACAGACTAAAAGATGATACTTAGCTGCTGGTATTTTACTAATAGGACAGGGCACAGTTTGTTTATTGTAATCAGAAAAGTATATAAATATACTGGTCATGCATGTGTACATTAAATGTAGGCTTATGGTGGCAGTCTGGCAGACAGTCATTATAACTTGGGAGTGTAAACCTTGCTGAAATCGCGTTCTGTAGCATTCTTGTATTAAGGCAACTTGCTAAACTTTAAGGGATGAAACAAACCAGAAGTGTCTGATTGGCAAAAGTTTCTTTCTGTACTCTGCACTGCTGGTGTTAACAGTACCACCACAATTTTTCTCTGCACAATTAGCCGTAAATTGCGTGTTGCAAACGTTAGTAAATTAGTTTGCACCCTTGATTTAAATATTCCTCTCCCTATATTTTGCTCTTTGAGGAAGGAACTCTCCGAAATGCATATGCAACAGGGTAAGTCGCAAAAACCTGTATAATGGTACGAGGACTGACTTGACCAGATCAGCCAAATATAGATAGGTGTTTTGTTTTGTTTTTATAGGCAGAGTTGCAGAACCTTTGGATTGCATCTCGCACCAACAGAAAACACTGACTGATTCATTTTTTGCTAACAAGAGTAAAAACAGTCAACAGAGAGCAGACCAGCTGTTCACATTTTGAAGTTTCTGTTAAGTTCTTGGCCAGCTAACAACCACAGCAGTGATGATGCCCTGATATCCAATTTTACAGGGAATATTTTCTTGAGAAATAAAAATCACAATTTTCACTTGTGATGGAGCATTTTATATTCTTTTTATATTTATATATTGTGTTGTTAATTGGAACTCTTCCCCCCACCACTGCGGCACAGTCCAATGCTAGTTTAAAGACATGATTTCATGGTATATCCACTGAATCTTCCCTTTCTGGGTACTTATTTGCCCCTTGCTCACAGCAATTATTGCTGTAATCAAGTCAGACAACCACTGACAAAGTTTCAAAGTCCAGTGACGTCAACAGAGAGCAGTGCTTCTTCTTCTTGAGTGCTTGCATCTGTGTGAGCTATGAATGAGCTGTGAGTGTCTTTAAGACATCATTAATATAGATTTTTGGCAGTTTTATCAGAGTACATGAAGGTTTTAAGACTAAAGTCAGCGACAAAATCTCAGAGTAGCAGTAAACATCACAGGTTAAATAAAATAAAACTATAAAATCAATCAGCTCTTTGTCTACTTTTTATTGAGCACATTGATTATGACTGACTAGACTGACTGTGCGTTGATACAATGCAGCCCGTTTTTAGGGAAGTCTTACAATAAATCCCCGTGCCCAGACGTGGGTAGACGCCACATACCTTGGTATACATGACACTACAGCTCTCTGAGCCATTTGTATGACTCAGATGTCAGCCTCTTTCTCACATCCAGCAGAAACTCCAGTTTGCTGCCTGGCTTCAGAACACTGCCAAGGCTTAACTTCTGGTAGAATGGGGGATTGCCTTTTTTTCCCCTTAATTTTCACTGTACACCTGCATTTTATGTTGGCGTGGCCTAAATACACAAAATACTGCCTGTACACTGAGGGGAGAAGACACTCCAGCTGCTATAGTTACCACCTTGGCCTTAATGCCTCCAACTTAGAGCAGAATCACTGCTGGGCACCCAGATAATTGCAGGCCATCAGATAAGTGAGGTTCCCAGTGTGAATACCAAAGTGGTGTTGAGCTACCCACTCTCTAGTTTGACCTTTGCATAAACAGCCACAGGGGAATCAAATGTGCAGACGGCGTGGGTGGTGTTACAGTTCACAGAACAAAACAGAGAGAACTGTCCCATAAAGAAGTGCCTCACAGCACGTTTTGAAATCTGGTCGGGAGTTACTCAAAGCTCTGAAACAAGGCAGCTGCTTCAGAACGCATTTCCTGCCATTTCCCCCTATATATATATTTTTAAACCTGTGTAAATGATTTGTATTGCTTTTTTATTGTCAAACCTTATATGACAAAGAGATATTCTGGTCCTTTCTAAGCCAAGGATTTGTATTTTAAAAGTTTTGCGTGTGTCTGTGTGTATTTTTGGAATTACAAACAAACAGAGGTGTGACATTTGCATGGCCATCATGCGACGCAGTCATTTTTTAAGCACTTTTAAGCACCAGGCTTAAGAAAAGGAACAGACCGCCTAACATTAACAGCCTCATAAGCCAGATGGTGTGGTATTATGCCACTGTGTACACGGCCTGTTGTTACATGATTGGATAAAGCATGTGCCTAACAAATGGAACTGCTGTTGTAGCCCGCTTGCCATCATAAATCACTGTAAATAGAATTATTAATTGAGTTTACATGCATTTGATGTAATCTGTTGCTCTGCTTCCCGTGGAGGATACGCAGTGACACCATCTCGAGCTTCATCTCTCCCATCATCCTACCTTCCATCATGGTTCTTGCGCTCACTTTATCTGGTGTTATATAAAAGTATTTGAATATCTGCCACTTAACGGCTTTAAAGTTGTTACCTAATTGGCTTAAAGCGACAAGAGCTGTCATAGGCCATGTAATCTGTCACAAAGGAACAATGGCGGCTTTGGGTGGGCAGTTATCCTTAACTACTACTGTGTTTAACAACAACACGCATACACAACATGGTGCATTTAGGGACACACAGTGTCTTCCTCCAACTGGGTAAATTCTTTCCTTTCACCATGAGACGTGATTACTCACTCAGATACATCAAAACATTTTCCAGGCTCAATTAACCATCCAGGCTAATGTTTTAGAAAGGCCCAGATAAAGCAATGAATTGACGACTGGCAGAGAAAATCTTTTGCAGCATTTGGTTTTCAAGCTGTCACCGATTAAACCGTTTTACTGCGGATACAATGCCGAGTCTCTCCGAGCAATTACGACCGTGAAAAGGCTGCTTTCATATTTGATGGGATGCCTTTTCAGCATCAGAGGAAGCCACTATCAGAGGGCAATACTGAGGTTTTCCCGCATCGCTTCACCCCGCCTCACCCTCCTGTCCGCTTGGCTCCCGCTTTCCAGTCGAAGGTGTGACTTAGCCGGGAAATATTTATGTTGATTTTTGTTTGTTCCACTTCAGCTGCAAATGAATCTCTGCTGTAGTCCTGTGAGACTACAGCCTCCCCTCCTCAGGCCCTTCTCTATTGTGTGTAGTAACAAGGCTCTTGAGAGTGCGCACTTACTTGTGAGTGAACTGGAGAAGGGCCATGAAAGACCATTGTGCTGCACATTTTGTCTATTAAAAGAATAAAAGTCTCTAGAAGCACTTTGCGAGAGCAGCAATGCCCTGGCCAACAAATATTCTGCGTGTGAGGGTAGCAGGCTCAGGAACACAGTCTGACAATGTTTCTCATTTAAACAGCTCCTACTTGCTTTACATGGAAGCTCTGTACCTATGGGTGTCTGTGTCCATGGGACCACATAAGTTGGATTTTCCCCACTACTGTAGGCAAATGAGTGTATTCTGTAAGACAAATTATACTAGAAAAGACATAATATGGGGAGAAAATTCCACAACGGCACTATCAGTGCTTTCTTAGAAAGGTTATTATGCCTCAAAGGCTCCAAATTGGCATAACAGGGAAAGTTAAGACAGCAGCTTTGTGCAACTTTGTGCAACTTCTGTCTCCTGTACAAAAGGGCTTTAGCAAAGCCCCTTTCTTCACATCAAAGCTGCTTTCTTTTCCAAATGAAACAATGCACTGTTTTCCCAGCTGAATGGGAAATCATTCCGAGAAACGTTTCTTTTTTTTTTTAAAAACATAGCGCAACAAAATTGAAAATTCCCCCTCAAAACAGTAAATCAGTGACAAAATCACCCAGGGCCCAAATCAGATCATTTTCCATTTTTTATTGCCGTGATGGTTCTACATCATCAATTGCAAATGTGTGAGCTCTTTTCTCTCTCTCTCTCTCTATCTCTCTCTCTTTTTCCTCAGCTGAAGTGAGTTATGGCTTGAAGCCATTTTTCTGAAATGACTGATTTTTCTCCCACCTGTGTTTCTTTAATAAGCTGCATCTGTTTGAAGAGATTGGAGAGTCTGTTGCCATTTTAAGTGAATTATACCCTTCATTGGTCCCACCTACCCCCTTCCTAACACCAATGCTAATCATGTGGAAGGGTCTAGAATGCACGAGTGTGAAGGCGAGCTTGCAGGCATTCGTTTTAATTGTTGTAGCATAATGATTAAGCAGGATTTTTATGCGGTCTGACTGGGGTCTGGCGAGATGGATGGCCTGAAATGCTATCTGTTCTCAGGGAGTCAAGTCCTTGGCACCATAGAGGTTCACTGCTGCTTAGATTAACACTAAGCTGGAGGGCATGATTTCTGGGTCCTCTCCACCTTTCATTTTTCTCCTGTTGAAAAACAATCAAATGTACAAGTCACGTTCTTCTTTTCCTTGCGCTCTGAAATGATGCCCCAGTCTGACAGAGCAGTGTTTAATTTGTGAAATTTACATGTTCATTTTTCTCTCTCTCTCTTTTTTTTTTTCTAGGTGGAAACTGAATGGCACCGAAATAAATCCAAAATCTGGATATCACTACAGCCTTTCAGGAGGCAACCTCAGAATCAGCCATCTGAACAAAGATCACGATGCTGGAACGTATCAGTGCCTCGCCTCCAACTCTTTCGGGACCATCGTTAGCCGAGAGGCCAGTCTAACCTTCGCATGTGAGTTTATTTTTTCTTTCTTTTCTTTAGGCAAGCTTTTGAGGCTTCTTGGCCTCTACTGGAAAAATAAGAATAGAGGCAGCAGGGGGAAAAAATGTGTCAGTCACAAACAAGGATAAGGGTTGTACTTGATGGCATGTTTAACATTAGGAAACTTCTCTTTGAGCTGCCGTTTGCTCAGTGTGTGTTGACTGGCGTTTACTCTATAAATTGCTGCACAGTTGGCAAACAGAAAGCGCTAAACTCAGTGCAGTGGAGCAAAAAGTACAAGATGTTCCTCTGACGTGTCTTGGAATGGAGCTAATATCAAAGTGGAAGGTTCAGGTATTGGTTGTACTTTCTGCAGAACCAACCAAGTGTGTGTTTGACTCATGCTGCAGATAAATGTTATTAGCCATGATTTAGCATTAACATTGGTCTTTCTTCTCCTATTCTTCTTCTGCCTCCTTCACCTTTGCCCTCCCCTCTCTCGTGTCCACCTTATCCTCTTTTTCGTCACCCGAGGCCTCATCTCCTGAACTGAAGTGATGGCTCTAACATGTGAAAATGTGCATAAATATGCTTATTTATTCCTGATATTGACACAGTTACTTAATGTCAGCACATTAGACACGCGACCCCCGTCTACAAACAGCTGATAACGAGCCAGCTAATCAACAACAACAGCTGGTTATGAGCTAACATTATGGTAGCTAATGTTAGGCTCCAGTATCCTAAAAATCACACTTTCCCTCTGATGAGCAGTTTGATATGCATTATATGAGAGTTTATCCACAAATTGCCCTAATGTGAAAAGTATCAAAGAAATTTTCATTAACAGCAGTAAAAAACAACAGCACTCACCACCAGAAAAGTTCAGGATGTCCTCAGCAACTCAGCTCAGTGTCGCTGTCTTCAGTCACACGTGAGCGTCATTGACTCATCAACCATATCAGAGTCCTTTCACTGCATTTTACAGCCTCCTCCAGAGTAAATAGACACACACACTTTATATCTGGCATTTTGACAACTGAGATAAACAGTGATCTGACAGGCTACACTTAATACTGACGAACACTGGTCAGAGCATTTGACAGTGACGTGGGATTAAAAATGTAAAATATTGCAAAAGGTTTTTATACACACCGAAGTAGAAATCTGAGAGCCATCTGCGGCCGTTATGGTGTACAGATGATACTTTACTTTCCATCATTTCAGAGAACAAAACAACACCACCTCCACCCATTAAAAAATGCAAAGTTAGCACCGTCATTTTGTAGATTAATGGGTTTTTTTTGTGACCCTGTCGTACTGATCTCTGACCAGCATGACAGATTGCCTGATGGAGCTTGATGAGTCTAACTGACAAGCCTCTGGACCTCATATTTCTAGCAGTACTGAGTCAATAAGTGCCTACTGTATGTGGCAGTTATTGGACAAGAGTAAATCTTGACATCAACAGCAAAAGAGTGATCACTAGCTCAGATTAGATTTTGAGGTTTAGTGTTTGGGGACAAGGCCACCAAGATTTCTCAGGCCACTGGTTTAGTTTCTTGGAGCAGTGGGAAGTCAATCCATTCATCTGATTCTGCCGGTGGATTTCCACCATGATGGGATGACACTTCCATCAACTGTCAGGCTCAGACCCTACCAACCTCCAGTTGTCACCGAGTCAGGGTGTGTGTGTATGACCGAATGTCATCTATCTTCTTTATTACTCTTGGTGTAGCTTAATTAACTCCACTTCATGATTGAATAGTAGAGGTTCAAGCGAATGATTTAAAGGGCAAATGGTATTATGTTAGAGTGTCATGCAATTCTTTAAAGAAATTTAAGGGAACTAAAGGATATGAGTGAGTTCCTCCTGGAGGGAGGCAGTCAGAGATACCCTGCTCATGTGATATCGACTCTGATACAGTCAGACACACACAGCACAGGTTTAAGTGGTGTTTCAGCACCTAGCGGTCCTATTTTCTCTCCTGTAAAGGTTATGACCTTTTGCTGGTAATTAGTTTTATGCATAATTTGACTGTGATTTTGACACAAGACAGGGTTTGAACTGACTCACACCTCTAATAAGCCCAGTGGTAATTGCAGCCGTCAGAGCCAAAATGAGAGTAATCATTTGGAACCATATAAATGCACATCTGCTACAACCAAAAAGGTCAAAAGTCAGGAGATTTAAAGTCTGTCACATCTTTAATGCAATCTTACATCATCATGAGAACATGTCCTTCCCATAATTGATTTCCTGTTGAACCAGGATGGGGCATAACTAGAGTGTATAATGGTTATGCCCCAGAAAAAGTACAGAAAAATTAAATTGTCAAAGAAACTATTTGATTGAACCATGGAGGGGTGTCAGAGCTTAAATAGGTGATAATGGACCCAAATGCAGAAATGGAGCTGGAAAAAAAAGGTCCTTTAATTACTAGCAGAGACATTAACAAAAAGCACTGCACTATGAGACAAGTTCATCCAAAACGCCTTTAGACAACATCTATAAGCAATGAAAATGCAGACAGCCAGCAGGAGGCAATAACAAGGGACACTCAAGAACATGAAGGCAGTACACAAAGACTGAAATAAAACATGCAGACATGAACCAGGGAGAGGGATAACAAAGTACAGGAGAACTCAATCATGAGAATTGCAAGGCTGAACAAAGAAAGGAAGTTTTTTAAAAAAAAAAAAAAGCCACAAGAGGAACTAATGTTCAAACTAAGTCAGGAAACTGAAAAGCTATTGTGACCGAGAGTCAGCACAGACAGCAGTGAGACACAGACTGGGGTAACACAAGGCGCAAAGAAAATGAAATAACTTTCAAAAACAGCATGAGAAAAACTCAGGATTGGATTTTTTTTTTTTTGTAATGTTAACAAAACTCACAAAAAGGCCAAAAGCAACACAACAAGTGCTGTCTTAAACACCAGCCTTTTTTCATTTGTGCCACAGAGCATTCACTGTTGAACACAAACTATTAAAAATACATCAGTGAGTCACACAGTTGCACATGGTAACATGTTCTATCATTACTGCGACACACACACACACACACACACACACACACACACACACACACACACACACACACACACTGTGCAATCGATACCACAGACACAGTAAATACTCATTAGCGCACAAGACGTTTAGCAATTCAAACCTGGAAATATTCCACAACAAAACAAGCTTAAAACTACAGTGACCAGTCAAGGAAATTACTGAGCTACCAAAAATATCATGCATGTGGAATTTGTTTTTAACGATATGCATCTCCAGTAGAAGTCAGTGGGGTTTGGGGCCAAGAGCCCCAGATATGGGTCGGAAGACTGGAAAACAGACACACGCTTTGCTGGTTTTTCGTGTAAAATCTTGAGTTTTAACAAACTTGTACGTGATGATAATATAAGATGCAAACGAAAATGTGCAGTGCTTGTATTTAACGGTGCAATTTCCTTGTAACCCAACTTTATTTATTTCCTTAAAAATAAAGTAGCGTATGAGCGTCTGTGATGCATCTTTTTCCCCGGCACCAAACCCCGACCACATGGCAGGCGGCAGAAAGAAAGCAGGAAGATTTGATGAGATTTGCAGGCCAACCTCGAAAATAACTTAATGCTGCAAACTTTACGACATCCACGGTCGTCTGTCTTTCACTCGGTACTGAGCTATTCCAGTTGAGCACTCTTTCTGGACAAACAGAACAAAGCAAATGTATAGAGAATGTGAGATGATATGTCATCTACTCTATGATAAAGATAATAGGTGCTGATGTGAGAACTAAAAGGTGACCTTAAAGCCAGAAAGAAAAGCAACCATCTGCTTAATTTTAGGCTTCTGTACAATTTTAAACTGCATTGTTACATCATGTTGTTCTCAATAAAATGACACAGTCCACAACAGCAAAGATTTTCACCTTGAATATTTCATTCACCGAGATCCGATGTCTGATGCAAATGTTCGCTTAATGTTTTTGAGCTGTATATTTAACCAAAGGTCTACTTGAAGCGCATGTGGAGTGTTTTATATATCACAGCCTCTCTCGGAGGATTGATGTTGTTCAGCATTGTGCTTAAAACATACTCTACATTCCAGCGTTCATAACCAATATGAAGTGAAACACAGGATGGAAGAGGGTATTAGTTTTTTGTTAGGTGTTACCAGTAACCATGGTGTGCTCACCAGCAGCAAGACTTCTTTTTTTTTTTTTTTTTCCTGAAACCAGTGCTTCTCAACCACACATCACAAAAAGGAGCCCGTTTTGTGTGCTGGAGTTCTGCTCTGCTTTGCAGCGCTGATGAAATCCGGCACTGCAGAGAAGTATCTCGCTCACTCTGCTCCTTCAGTTTGGACAGATGTATGTACCTTAGCATCTTGTTTTATCAGTCGATTTTACTTTTCCTTGTCTTATAAATAAATGTCAGTGGACAAGACCAAACAAAAACTAATGATGGTATAGTCACAGGGTGAAACTTCTTACATTATTAATCAATTTCTAATCAGTTGCTGCATATGGTGCAGTAGATATCTTTTTGGACTGCATCTGTTTTTTTGGCACGCAAAGAACGACGGATTTGAGGAGAGGGCACTTTCCATTTTGAACTTTTCAGGCAAGATCAGTTGATTAGAACATTTGTTGACGATTGATGAGCATGTGTGGGTCTGCCTGTACAGAGACTTGGTGCCGCAATAAGCTTCTAGTTTCTCACAAAATCAAATGAATCAGCGCCATAGTTAATTGTTTTGACTCAGCGTGAAGGTCAAATGATATTTAATTTTGAGCTGGGTTTCAGAATTGATAATGAAATCCTGATAGTGAGTCATTGTGAGCAGGAGCTCCTGTTTTCAGGAAAGCGTTGTTGTTCAGTGAACATGCTCTGCCTTCTAATTCAGTCATTTATCTCTGGGTGTGAGGGTTTTTTTTTTTTTTGCTTTTTTCTTTAATTAAATAGGTATTAGTGGTGTCTTAATCTTGTTCCAGGTGAGTAATCTTTCTAAAATGCATGATTGCTGTTGTTGAAATTAGATTGCATTGTCATTTAAGACCTGTATATAGGTTTGAACTTAAATCATATATTTCCATTTAAATTGTAATTCTAATTTCAGGATTTTGTAATTGCCAAATCTCCTTCCTGAGCTTGAGCAATGCCATACACTACTGCCAAAATTATTTACTCATCATTGAATTCAGGTGTTCCAATCACTTCCATGGCCACAGGTGTATCAAACCAAGCACCTAGGCATGCAGACTGCTTCTATAAACATCTGTGAAAGAATGGGTCGCTCTCAGGAGTGGTACCGTGATAGGATGCCACCTGTGCAACAAGTCCAAGTTGTGAAATTTCCTCACTAGTAAATATTCCATAGTCAACTGTTAGTGGGATTATAACAATGTGGAAGTGATTGGGAACAACCGCAACTCAGCCATGAAGGGCCACGTAAACTCACAGAGCAGGTCAGTGGAGGTACATAATGCACAGAGGTCACCAACTTTCTGCAGAGTCAATTGTTACAGACCTCCAGACTTCATGTTGCCTTCAGATTAGCTCAAGAATAGTGCATAGAGTGCTTCATGGAATGGGTTTCCATGGCTGTGCAGCTGCATCCAAGCCTCACATCGCAAAGCACAATGCAAAGCGTCAGATTCAGTGGTGTATCGCACACCACCACTGGACTTGAGAGCAGTGGAGACCTGCTCACCGGAGGGATGAATCACACTTCTTCATCTGGCAATCTAATGGATAAGTCTGGGTTTGGTGGTTGCCAGGAGAACGGTATTTGTCTGACTGCATTGTGCCAAGTGTAAAGTTTGGTGGAGGGGGGATTATGGTAGGGGGTCGTATTTCAGGAGCTGGGCTCGGCTCCTTAGTTCCAGTAAAAGGAACTCTTAATGCTTCAGCATTCCAAGACATGTTTCTCATCTATAACAACTGTGTCTGACCTCACAAATGTGCTTCTTGAAGAATAGTCAAAAATTCCCATAAACACTCCTAAACCTTGTGGAAAGCCCAACAAGAAGAGATGAAGCTGTTATAGCTGCAGAGGGTGGGCTGACACCATATTAAACCCTATGAATTAAAAATGGAATGTCATTCAAGTTTTCATGCATCTGAAGGAAGATGAGTGGATACTTTTGGCAATGTAGTGTATTATTCCATAGAACATGAAGAAACTGTACAATGAAAGGTGTTCGCTCGTCAGCTGAATGGTATTCCTCAGTTAATGTTTGTTAGTCTACACACTCCGTGATGCCTTCAAGGTTATTCTTTGGAATTGGCGGGACTCCAAATACCTCAGCGTTCCTCTCCATGTCACAAACTTTTGATGGATGATGGTAACCCTCGTAAGGGTTGTGGCTGTCTACCTCCTGAGGCAAGGATAACTGATGGGCAGTGGGCGCTCCCACTCAATACTCACTGCCCTTGATTAGTCTGTCTATTGATTCTGTATCACTGATTATGTAAAAGATGTACACCCATAATTCATACTGATGAACAGGCCGAATATTCAATATCAGAATGATAGTGTGGGCTTCTTATAAGGGTGGAACGCTGAAGGCTGTGCTTTGAATGCAGTGACGAGCTTATTCACTGCTGAAGTTTTCGCGACCAGGGATGTCAGGAAGGCTGAACTCTCAAGAAGAAAAAAAAAACTGAGATTTTCCTTGAAATGCTGTATATCCTGTTTTGCGTAGGAGTGTATATTCAGTTACTTAAAAAGTGTCTCATCAGTGTCAGAAAAGCTCATATTTTGTCAGGGATATAGAAGGGAAAATTCCTGATGTCACCAGAGTAGGCTTTAAATCCTTAAGGGGAAATATGAATACCTAATTTAAATGCAAATAAATCCTTTGGACTCCTCTTAGCTGAGTGATAATGTGGAGTGAGTATATTGACTTAGTTAATGAGGTGTAAATAGCTAATGGGTATGATCTAGCTTTTAGTTTTTTTTAACTGCAGTACACTATCAACATATCACACTTGGGAACCTGCCATAAAGTGGAATAACTCACTCAGCATTTAATGTTTACCTCTTTAGCTGTCCAGCCCTAGAAATGCTGTAAAGCTTTTTGATGACACGTGAAGGGAATGCAAAGTCAGTACTGCATATTTAATTCAGCTAAAATCTTCCTCTTTTAACTTGATTACAGAGTTTTAAAGATTCTTTTGGGACCTCATATTGCTCTTTTACATTACTTTGTCAAAAAATAACTGTTAAAAGCGGAGTCCACTATATTTTATTCACAATAAAACTTAAAAAACATCAAATGTTTAAACTGAGAACGTTCTCAGAGGATTCTAGCTGCTCAACAGTCCTGGCCCTTTGTCATTATTTTCATTTCGTGATGCATCAAATGTTTTCAGTTGGTGGAAGGTCTGGACGGCAGGCCGGCCACTTCAGCACCCAGAGTCTTCTATTCCAACCTGCTGTTGTAATAGATGCAGTATTTAGTTTGGCACTGTCTTCCTGAAATATTCAGGGCCTGGATGGGGGTGTATGTTACTCTAAAACCTGTATACGCCTTTCAGCACTGATGATGCGTATGTTGAAATTTTGCAAATTTCATGGAAATGTAATATCAAATTATATGCCCTTTAATCTCAGTTCCAAAATTAGCACTGTTGGCTTTTATGTGGCTCTATACTTATGACAGGGTATACACACAGACTGTATATAAAAGAAGGACATCACAACCAACAAATAACAAAGACTATTTTACAACAGACTGTTTTTTCTGTCACCATCTTGGTGTTTTAGAAACAGATGTGACAAGGATGGTGGGGGTGGGGGGGTCTAGTCGCTCCATTATCTGATAATCCAAGGATGACTTGTCAATCACAGGGTAAAGGTAAATTATACCTTGATATATATTAATTTACAAACTAACCAACATGTTGCATTCTGTAAAATTTGAAACAAGTGACTGAGCTCATGAATTCACTAGAAAAGTGATGTGAGTGAAATCTTAGAGCAGGGAAGCCCAAGGTTATGCTGTCATAGACTTTTATAGACCCATTACTGTTTGTAAACAATGATAACGTAGGTAGCGATGCGCGCGCATTTTGGAAACGGAAATACGGCGGAGTTCAATAGCGTTTCAATCTACAAGAAGGGATTATCAACAAAAGATCGTGAAAACTACCTGCAAAAATTAATTTTGACCACCGGCAACTGACTCCCCGATTCCTGTAGTGCATTAGCAAGTGGCCCAGTATCCGTGGGCGGATATATGCGTGTATTTGGTGGAGAAACCCAGCGTATACACCGGAGAGAACTTGCGGGGCATACAAGTCACTGGATGCTTACAATTATGTTTTTTGCGGCCATGTACCGAACGCCAAATATCATGATACAGACTCAGCGTTTTGTGTCTTGAAGGCACAAGTTCTTCCAAGTCAAAGACAAGGAAATAGGACTGCTGCGTATGAGGCTCGGGTCACTGTAAACAAGTCAGAGAGCTACGTCCTCACAGCGGATTGTACTCGCATGGCAGCGTGAGTACTTCGTCAAATTGCTTTTCTAGCTTGCTAAGAGTTTTCCGGCTGCAGATATTATTGATTTACAATGAAAAAAAATACAGGCTGTTCCATTCAAAAGTCCGGACACACTCAACGATTCTTATGTGAGTCTGCTCATACTTTTGATTGGCACTGCATATTGTAATCTATAGTGCAATTACATATTAATTTAAAAATCAGGAACCTCTGAGTCCAGCGATGCCTCACCTGTAAATAGCCAGCCACACTACAGTTTAAAAGCCAAATAGCCTACCAGCTAATGCTGTTTACTTTAGATATTAGTATTTATGTAAACCTGACATCCCGGTATAACCAGAGTAGATAAATAACTTTACCTGATATACAATGGGCGCTTCAAACGCGAGCATTTCTGATCGTGTCCTCGGTTTAATTTTTATCAGTACATTTGATGGCTTGCAACCACAGATGCCTCTGTTTTCTCTCAAACAGCCTTGATCCCATGGGATTCGGTACAACTTCAGTCCGCTTTTGGTACAGTAGAAATTCTGAAAGCCAAACAACAGCCAGACATTTTGATGCTGATATCGCTTTTAAATCACGTTTAAAAGCTACACAGTCTCCTTGTTCTTATTGATTTGAATGGAGTAGCAGTTCATTTCCGTTGCCAAAATGCGCATGCATCCTTTGATGATGTTGGCTGTAAAAGGGTCTATACAACCAAACTGAATTTTGTAACCATACAAGGCCATTAGCAAGAATGCAGGTTTATGGCATTGGCTTCACTTTTCAGCATGGTTGTTTCACAGTCTGTGGGTATATTATTTAATGCTCATTCAACAGTATTACTAAAAAAGTAAACCACAATCTTATTGTCTTGTATAATGACAGTCAGGCTGGTAAGTGGGACTGAATACATAGCTGTGTGCTGGCTCTCACCTTCACAGAGACACGGACGGTACAAACATAGCTGTGTTGTCCTCATACACACACAGACACATTACCCACCTTCCACTTGAACACAAAGAACATCCTCAAGGGGTAGCAGGTTGTGATGTATCTAATGTTCACGGTTGGACAGGCTTGTTGAAGTATGATAAGTTGTGCTGGCATTTGGAAAGCTCATATGTCTGGGATGTGATCATCAGCTTAATCTGGATCATTGTTTGTAATGCCAGCCCAGGTTTGCAATAATTGATGCTAATGGATCTAGATGGGACATCAGGTTTACTTATTCTGAGGCTATTAATCATTGTTAGCCACTTCCCTTTTGAACATTACTCTGAAGCTTTTGTGCTGAAAACATTAGCTCAATTTTATAATATTTTAATGAAATTTTGAAGGGACCTGCGTTCGCCGCTGTTCCTTTCAGTGACAAATTGAATGGATGTGTTATTTGAGATGTCCCTTGCAGGCAAAGTCTGTGCTTTCATGCTTTCTTTTGAACATGTGCACAGCTGTGTGTGCTTATAAAAAAAAAAACAAAAAAAAAAACAGGCTTTTGGTCAAGCCCTCCCACCACAATGCCCCCCCCCCATCTGAAGGCATCGGCCATACCATGTTGTAAATTATGCTTTTTGCTACTTTCCCAAAGCCCCTTTCACAACAATGCTTCTTTTGGTCTTTTTTGGCTGCTGAGAGTAGATGGTTAGAGGTGGAGGTTGGTTTTTGGGGTGGTTGGGGGGTGGATTTTGCCACTGTTGCTGCATGCTTTCAGCATGGGCGAGGCCATGTCTGTCGCTGTGAACAGGTACAATCAGTACCTTTAGTGAAGTAGACATCACCACTTCATAAATCGCAACAGCTTTGATCTCAGCCAAAAATAATGCCAAAGACTTTTTGGGGCAGAATAAATTCAGTACCTTAGATGTCTCTGGCTTTTGTTGACTTTGTTCTATAAGCTCGTATTTTGGGAAGGCTTGGATGCTTTTATCTAACCTTCTATCGTGCTTTTAGATGAAAGTAAGTGGTGGGGTTAAGCAAAAAAAAAAAAAAAGAAGAAGACGAAAAAAGCTTCTGTCGCCATTTTTGAGTGGCCAAGAAATTTTGTATTTTGTCCAGTAATGCAAGAGATAACGATGTGCTTATTTGTAGCTCTTTACTATATCATCATCAATGAAAATAACTAATAGAGAATCAAAATAATTCATTTCTATGGCGAGGCAGAGGTGAGAAAAAAGCAGTGCAGATATTGCAGCTACAAGCTTTCATCAGTGATCTCTGATGAGCAACACCAGTCTGAGATAAAGCGCACTGGGAAGAAGGAAGTCGATTAACCTTGCTACAACATTAATCACCTTTGAGTGACAGTTAAGAGATAAGTAGGCAGCCAGTGTTCCTTAAAAAATACCGAAAAGAAGCAATAAAAATAAATCACCTAATTTAAGCCTTGAGTCCTGATTGAATTCTACACACATCATAAACCTCCAAGAAAACATCTTATATTCACATCTGCAGACATATTTGACCTGTCTCGCCTGTTTAAGCATTCGTGGTCACCACCCAGCCAGTGCTGGGCACCAGGTTTTCACAGAGCAGAAAAACTACTATCATTTAGAAGGATTTGCTGTGTGGAAAGTTATTTTAGACATCTATGGACAGCACTCGTTGTGTTTTTTTTTTTACAGTAAGTAGCAGGGACACACAAGTCCATTAATCGAATAAGGGAATTTACATGCAAGGGAGCACTCTTTTAGGATTAAGTTAAAGTATAGCCATGAGCATAATAAAATATTTTTATTATAATATTTCTAAAATAATTGAGATGCTGGGCATAGGAACCCAACCTCCTACAATTTGAATTGTTTCAGTGGTGCAGGGAATAAAGGAATTATAGTCACAGATTATTTCTAAGGCACATTATAGTATTAATGGTTTGTGATATAACATGGGGAAGCAGAAATATGTGTTTCATATATATAGAAAATATATGTTTCAAAATGTAAGTTTATACATATCTATCTATCTGTCAAATGAGAGAGCGAGAGACACACACATACACACACAGAGAAGAAACAGTTTGCTAATGCTGAAATGTTTTTCTCTGCATTTACTAAATAATTCTGTTAAAATACTTCTGTGCAGAATCGTTACACTCGGCAGGTAATGCAGCCGAGTGCGGTGGCTCTTAAACTGCGGGGCAGACGCCACGTGGGGGGGTATAGAGACAATCCACGGGGGAGCGCATTACCAGGGTGAAAAAAAATGTGGGGTGGAGTTGGAAAGTTGCATGAAACTGTTTCATGTGATAATATGCTAACAAGAGTGCTTTGAGACTTCCAGCGCTGTCAGGCTTCAGGGTTCAAAAATACAAAGGACAACAGAGCGTTTTCCGGCAGGTAAGAAAGGAAAATAAGAGACGATGCATATACTGTAACCATTGCATCAGTCAAAAGTGAAGGCAAGATAATTTGATGAATATCTCTATCTCAAGTCCGATAAACCCTAAGTTTAATGTTATTGCAGTAAAATTTACTGTTGAGTAGCGAACTTTTGGTTTTATTTTATTTTTTCCCCGGTACCGTGATGAGTGGCAGCCCGTCGCAGCAGCAGCTCCCATTGCTGTTTTTCTTTTTTTCTTTTTTTTCATGACTTTATCACCTGACAAAGTTCTTTTTTCTTGCTTGTGAATTATGCAAAGGTGAAATGGCTCCTTTTTTTTGGGTTTGTTTTGCAAATCTTGTAAACTGAGCTTTACTAGTGGTTTTTCAGAGCTGATGATAATGCGTGTTTGGACAACAATATGTACGAGCCCAGCGAGCTGATTAAGATCAGTGGGAACACGGTGAGTGTGCTTTGATGTGTTTCACGGCGCGTTGCGGGAAGACGTTGCCACATTCAGACTTCCCAGACAGAGAGGGACCTTAATCTGAGCAGTAAGAAGAAATGTGCAGGGAATGCACTTGTTATGATTGAAAAGTGGTGTAATCCCAGACATTTCTGTGGGCTGAATAAGATGTGCCCATGCCACAGTACTAGATGTTGGAATGGGTACATCTCACTTGCTGAGGTAACTCGGCGTTGTTGCTGCTGCTGTTGGTACTGAATCCAGTGTGATTCAACAGTTTGGACTCCTCCATCAGCTGACACAATGGGCACACAAATGACTGTGGTGAATGGATGTGTATAATTAATGGATCCTGACTACCCTCGGCACCACTTACTGCTCATTCAAATGAACACTGTCTCTAACATCTGTTTCAGCTCCACTGCTCCAAGGACAGGTACAGAAAGTCTTCACCACCTCATGCCACAACACCTGGCTTCATGTTAGATTTTAAGCTTCTTATTGTATCAAATTTAGATTTTGATTTACTGAATCATATTTTCACATATTTTTTTGTATTTTCTGTTTAATAGAGCTTCTCCTCTGGTTTTGTTCTTGTTTGTTCTGTGATATTGTATTGAGGGTGATATTATATTGAGCTACAGTAAATAGTTGATCATGTTTTGGCTGTTGTAGCAATAATTTCCTAGCTTTTGTGGGAAAATGAAGCATTGCTTATTTTTATTCCTACTTTTAGTGGTTAAGAGAAATTTGACTGGATTTCAGAAGGAGAGAAGCATGACCGAGACAAACTGCACAAGGAGCCAGCATCTCCTGCTCCATCAGTGAGCTTATCTCCTAGAGTTTGGTGTCCTTCACCGTCACACACCTATGCTCCCTCCACACAAACATAAACAGTCCTTGATAAAGTCCAATACAGCCCCATGACTCAGTTTCTGCTGCAGCCAGTGGGCAACAAACGCTCCAAGTGACTCCTGGGGGCTCTCACACAATCAGCGCGGCTAGTTGTGCTGGCAGCTTGGCCGCAGCAGAGGCAGCACGGACCTCAGGCTCACTTTATGCTTTCTCAGCAGTGGAGTCATACAAGGCTGTTTGGACAAATGTGAAGTGTCTTCTGCGTGTGTACACTGGGAAGCCTGAGATGCTTTTTCTCCCCTCCTCTGCCTCACTGAGCTCAGGTACAGTCCGCCCAGAGGCACAGAGAGGAAAACAAAAACAAAGTCTCGCTGCAGATTTCTGCTCACCGCGCTCCACCACGGTATACATTTGCTTCAGCAGTTCTAGACAAGAACAATGGGAAGACACTATTTTAGATGGTGCATGTGTAGTTGTGTAGTATTAAGTCAAAACCTGGAGCTGTTCTTTAAATTTGTAGCACTCTGCCAAAATGATTACAGTATAAATAACTTTAGCGCAGGTATTCGTTCAGTTTTTTTTCAACTGTGTCTTAAGCGAGAATTTTTATATTCTTGAGGTAAACACATTTAGTTGACACTAAAGGACCAAATTAGGCATTAATCTTTAGATAAATATTAGGAATTGCTCTTTTAATAGGGCTTAAGACTCTCAAAAGCGCTATTAGTTAAACTGTACTCTTGGGTTAAGAAGAGATTTATGTTTCAAGAAATAATTAAAGGCAGCTTCTTAATTGACTTGTTCTGCGGCCAATATGACATATATTAACTGACCTTATAGTCCTCTTCATAAATCACTGAGCCTGATAGTTTTACATTTAGATCACTTGGAGCTGAACTAATCAGTAATCTCATTTGAAAGTGGATTGGTAGCAGTTTCGAGACAAGCAGGTCCGCAAAGACAGCGCTCATGCCCTCGAACTGACTTGACAATATACTGCATATTACAAGGTTAATTAAGGTTAATTAATCCAATTTGGAGAATATGTATGGATAAATCTGAGACAGTACGTCAGCCCTCTTAAAATATTAATTTGCTGTCTGTCTTTTATTCGGTTCGGTAGCTAAAATCACACTTATGAATGATCTCTGACCTCAAACTAAATATAAAAAAAGATTAAAAAAAGCAAAGGAGATGGAATAAAGGAAGCAAGAAGACGCTATTTAAATTGAATTATGCTTCCAATTAGCCTCTAAATGAATGAGTAGAGCCATGTTTTCTTTGTACTTATTACAAATATCTGTATTCCTATGGGAATATATGTATTTCCAGTGCAGACACTAAGCCTCCACACGACGTGTGAATTATATTTACTGAGCTCTGTACACCATTGGTGGAGCCAGTTGTCAGAAGTGGTTATGACTATGCTATTGTTTCTATCAGCTGTCCAAGGAAAATGAGTTCAGTTTTAACAGTACTTTTGGTGTCAAAAGCTTTGTATGGTTTGGTGGTGGTAGGTTTGATGAATGGAAGGTAACCTGATTACCACCAGAGCTATTAAAATCCCTCATGTGTGACCTGCCACAGCAACCCTCTCCGCTTAGCAGCAAGGCTTCAGATTGCTGTCTGACTCATATTAGGGGGGTTGTGTGTGTCATTATTGATTTCGGTGCTTTGTTATATTTTTTTCATAATGTATTCAGCTCATGCTTAACTTAGATTCATTGTTTTCAACATACAATTACCAGTGCAGGGCACAGGGAACAATAATAGGCCTCATTCTTTTCATTTTCTCCTTATCTTGAGTGTGTCTCAAGTATGCAAAAGAAGTAAATACGGGAGAAGAAATTAAGAAACACACACACACACACACACACACACCCCACACACACACACACACACACACATAAGGGAGGATGTTCTGGTAAGAGCTGACTGCCTTGTAGCTCAAGGCAGGGGGTTTGTAAGCACCAAGAGACAACAAGTGAGTGTTTCCTTCCATCGATCTGTTTTTGTGTGCCTGACGGGTGTGTCTAAAGAGGTGACATACGAGGGTGTGCTGAAAAGTTCATAGGCTGACTAAAAAGGAGTTATCATACAGTAATTAAAATTGGCTTGCCTTAAATTCAACCTTTACTGATGCCAACTGCAGGTTTTCTTACCAGATAAGCCCACATTGGATACAGAATTGAGGACTTGGAAAAGTAGTACTAAAGTCATTTTGTTAAAATGGATCAAATTTGGCACCGTGGTATTACCAAATATCTGCAAAAATATTTGATGGTCTCCGTCCTCTGGGACAAAAAGGGCTTTATGTTCACTGACTATCTTCAAAAAGGCCATACTATCAGTGGAGAATACTATGCCAACTTGCTGAGGCAGCTACAAAAGGCAATCAAGCCAAAATGGCCTGGAAAACTGACGAAGGGGGTTCAGTTTCACCAGGACAATGCTCCTGCACACCACACAAGTCTGTGGTTGCAATGGCTGCTGTGCACAACTGCCCCCCCCCTACACACACACACACACACACACACACACACACACACACTCATTATCTATTTTTAAAGAAACATTATAGTTTTTGAGTTTGCATCCAGAATTTGTTCGAGGTCCCAGAATAGGACATGCTGCACTTCACAGCAAACTCGACCCACTGTTCTCACAAGACAATACTTTGACCAGGAGAAGGGGAGGAGTTGGAAAGTGATGCCAATGCTGTCCTCAAAGGATTGTTTTGGGGTTTTTTTATTCATCACGGATTTTCATCCAGATATTATTCTTCAATTTGTATTTCTAATTAATCACTCAGGGATTTTGTTGTGTTTTTAATTTTTGTAAATGAGACTTTTAAATTATTTGTTCTCGTAGTCATATCAGAGCATCTAGACTTGTGATAATAACTTTGTGTGATGTATAATCGATCAGTCAGGTACAACTTTCTTGTCTCTCCAGCACTGATTTGTTCACTTATTGTTGTCTTCCTCCACCAAAACTCCCAGGTGCAAGCCTTTATTTAAACTTTTTTCTGATACTTGTGGCACCATCACAGTGAATTTGGATATCTACAGCATAGACACACATAGGGGGCGATTTGGCCGGAGGCAAAGCCAAAGGCTGTTTACTGCTGAAAATGTTTAATTTGTTGTTGCTGAAGGTTCAAACATTTTTTAAAGTATTATTTTTTTTTTACTTTTCAAAATGTTCCATACAACAGCAGCGCTGCAGAGTTTCATGTTTTTGTATATTATTCGCTTGCCCATTTATAAGGACGGTACAGGGCTTCAGGGTTTTTTGTTTTGTTTTCTTTTGCACTGCCATCTGACACACCGTGAGTTTGACCTCTGGCCCTCTGAGTTTAGAAGTACTGTGTTTGACAGGATAACGCCTCAGTTTCTTCCCACAGTCTAGCGAAATATAGGCCATGAACTTTCTGGTACTATGTGAGTATGTGGTGTGTTTATGTCTGTAAGCTCTATAATAAATGGGCAACCTGTTGTGAATGTTTCCCCACCTGCTGCACGCTGCTTTAGGTTGCGTACAATGTGACCTTGAATAGGTGTAATGGGGGAAGAAAAACATAGCAGTAAGAAAAACAGTAATTTGTTCGTGACAGCGCTTTCATGTGTATGCTAATAAACTGTAACAGCCTCCAGCTTGCGGAATATTTTACTTACTGCTGTTTTTTGTTTCTTCTTTTACAGACTTGGAAAACTTCAAGACTCAGAAAAGAAGCTCTGTATCAGTACGTGAAGGTCAAGGAGTGGTTCTGCTCTGCGGCCCTCCACCTCACTCTGGAGGTAAAAACAATATATTCTCATGTTTTTCTTCTTTCAGTTGACAACCAAGCATGTGCCTGGTTTACACACTGAAAATTAGAAGTTATCTCAGTGTAAAAAAAAAAAAAATGGTGATATTGTAATGATTGGAGTGCTTTCACATAAAGTTCTTTAAAATTTACCGATTTAAATGGTGGCTTTCACCTGGTAATCAACACCTTAAACCTGCCACGGTGGGGATGGAAAGATTTCCTAGAGATTGGTGCATTACGTAGGTGGGATCACTCTCAGCTGGGTCATGGGAAGTGGGACAGCCTCTCTGTCAGGAGCTTAAAAGCTGAATGTGCTTTGATGAGAGTTATTTTTTGACTTCATTTCCATGGTGGTTAAAATAAACTATTGTGCAGCTCTATTTATTCAGCGATGTTTGCGCTCAAGCTCAAGGCAAAAATACTCTGAATTTTATAAGGTATGAGAAGGTAGCATACAAATTATTTGCTTTCTTGCTGAACGCTACATGAAAAGATGACATGGGCCTTGATTAGCTTGGGTTATAGCAGCACAAGGACTGAGTAACGAAGCAGGCTTTGTGAAATGTTGAAGCACATGTAATGTAGCATAGCTCTGAGTGAACTCCAATGCTGTGTTTAGTCAGGTCATAGGTCAAATGAAAAAAACAAAAAACAAATCCATATCTTTGATGTGAGTGTCAAAACCAGACGTCAACAGAGCCTAAGGTTAAGCAGCTCTGACTTATAATTCATTCAGTTTGCTATATCCTAAAATATTAAATGTTGAATACATTAAAAACCACATAAATAAAGTGTGTAAACTGTAAATTTATTCACAGAATTTACAGTGGGGGTTTTTTTTGTTTTGTTTTTTTTTTTTTAGCTCTGTCTATTTTTCCCATCTCCAAACGCTGGCTCTGAGGAACATTTGTAGGGTCCGTTCACACTGCAGCGGTCACCAACTAACTCCTGATGTTGATACTGTCATTACACGTTGCTGCTAAGAAATAAAATAGGCTCACAGCCTGTGTAGGTAGTCAATAAGTTGCTAGGTAATGTAGTAGGTAGCTTAGGCTGCCCTGTGAACATGAGTTCATGTAGATTTACTGATCTTGCTAAAGCAGTGACGAGATCATCCAGGTGCAGGTTCATATGTTTAACTCAAACTGAGAGAACAGCAATCACGCTGTCATGAATTACATCACACACTATTCAGAAACTTTTATTTTTTTATCTGAGAGCCGGCTGGTGACAGCTGTGGGCAGATGAACTGATTACAGTTTAGTGAAGCTCACCGTGACGTCGCAAATGACATTATCGGCCATTAGCTTGTGAAACTTGAGAATGGGATATCAAAATGAAGGTATTTTTATGCCCAAAGGTCAAAGGTCAACTTTACTGTAGCCTGATGTTTTGCAAAAACACTTGTCTGGCCATTCAAAGCTGTAACTGTAGCTGTGTATGCACACACACACACACACACACATTTTTATCAAGTCCACAATGCATGTGCCACTTGCATTTATCTCCAGGGGAGCTTTTTCAGTCATAACATTGAGCTTTTAGCAAGTGGGTGACAGTCTAGTATTTGAACTACTTTTCTTTAAAACACCAAAGGCTAATTAAAGTAAATTTCTCAGTTAAAAATCTAGTTTTAAGCCAACTTATTCATTCTATTTGTCTAATGGCAACAGATGTGTCCCTGTGTATTTGCTTATTGAAGAAAATAAGACTGTAATCCAAGCAGCTAAATGCAACAGCTGCTTGGATTACAGTCCCCCAGCTGACAGCTACCTAACAAATATTACTGATTCATACACTGGTCTGGTTGGTAAAAATGCTGCTCGCATTGAATTGATTGTAATTGTTTGCAGCTTGTATCCTTTTGGGGTTTTCACCGGTGAAAGCTTGGCAAGCTCTCTAGTAATTTGGAATTTTAGATTTCCTCGCAAATAGTTGAGCTGACATGCTTGTGTTTGATCGTCCTCTATACTGTGAATAGTTGCTTCACTGATTCTCTCCATATCTGCTGATTTGTGCTGAAGTAATCCAATTAGGGTTTGGTTTTTAAGACCAACAGGCACATAAAAGCCCCCTCAAGACGCTTGTCTCCTCACTAATAAACAGAGTCAATATAAGCTGTCAATTAGAGGTCCATTTTAGTGAATTACATCTCTCAGTTGTAATAGAAGCTACCGCCACCATGTCATTCAGCTGGATTAAACAACTTAATCATTTGTTGTTGCGTTGGTCCTTCTAACATTAAGCATATCCTTGGACAAAACAGTTTCACATCTTCAGTTTATACCCACTCATCTTGCCCCAAAGCCCTCATATGTTTGAAACATGCACAAGCATGTTTGTTAGCACGATGTAGCAATTTAATGAGAAGTCTCTAGAATTATTCTCACCTGCCGGTCTACGCTGAACGGCAGCTCACAAAATGATATTCAATGATATTTTTCAAATCCCTCACTCAGACAAAAATATCAAGCAGGCACTAAATTGGGATTCAACAGGCTTCCTCACACATCCTGGCCAGGCTATTGCCTCTGAACACACACGCACACATACACACACACACACACAATTACATGTTCTGCCAAGCTGCCCATCAGAGGAGCACCATACTCAAACTGGCAACAATGAAAAGCAATCAATCAGCAGGCAAAGAGCTAAGTGTTTGCCAGTAGTGGTTTTCTTTGTTGACCTGATATGCTGTTTTGTTGCATCTAAAGTGGCATGTTGCACTGCTGGTGACAGGGCGCGCTGCTGGTAATCTGGTCATTCCACATCATGCTAAAGTCAGAGTGAAAATTTACGATAGGGTATCCTTTGACATAAAGCTTTGTAATTAGGCAGCAAAATTTGTACTCTGAATTAATTCAAATTAAATTTGCCTGAAAGGAAGTGAGTGGCATAAAACATACTGAATTAAAATTAGTGAGCGCTCACCCCGTGAAGTGACAAAATCTTTTTTTGTTTAATGGTTGTCTGATTGTAATGCTTTGCTGCTTGTTTGTAATTTGGCAGTTTTATTTATTTGTTGGGGGGGGGGCTGTTTCCCTTTGTTTGCTTCACTAAAGCAGTTCTAGTTATTTTTACACTGTTATAAAAGGAGCATACAAGTATGCTTTAGCTCCTGGTGGTGTTCTTTGTCTCTCTTGTTGTCATCAAATCTAAAGGTAACAATTTATTCATCCTAACATCTGTGAACTTTGTTTCCATTGCTTATTCATTTCTCTCTGTCTGTTTACTGAATCACAAACACATACACCATCCTGATGATTTATTTCCTCAGCAGAGCACACGATGTGTATTAATCTACTGCTGAAAATAGGTCCCAATAAATACACTGTTCTTTGTGTAAAAGTGCAGTGCCTCATTGTTTTAGGAAATTAGCAAAGTTTCTGGAACAATGAAACTATAAATTTGAGACTGGTTTAAAGATTTTTTTAAAAAACCAAACCAGAGGTGGGCCCTATAATCCCTACCTACAAACTTCAGATGCTATTTGCATGCACAGGGTGTGTTGCTGTAACAGGATGCCACCGTTGTAACAAGTTCATTTGTGAGATTTCTTCCCTCCATCATCATCTGTGAGGGGTGCAGTATTAATAAGTAGAACCATTTAGGAATCACAGCAACTCAGCCACCAAGTGGCAGACCACATGAAGTTACAGAGTGGGGATGGTGGGTGCTGAGGCACACAGTGCGTAAAAGTTGACAGTGTTCTCTTGGTAAATGGACTTGCTCTTGTGCTTTTCTACTCTATTTGAGCACACAAAGCATTTTTTTAATGTATATCTTATTCACCCATTCACACACAGTCATACAAGCACTTTTTCTGCATCTAAGTGTTTTCTGTCTAACATTCTTACACATTCACACTCCAATGAATGTATCAGGAGCAACTCGGGGTTCACTATCTTCCCCAAGGATACTTTGGCAGGCTGGAGCAGCTAGGGATTGAACCACCAACCTTCTGATTAGTAGATGACCTGCTGAGTATGACCCAAAGGACACCATCCCCACAGCCAAGCACAGATGTGGAAACATTATGTTTTGGGGCTATTTTTCTGCCAAGGGTACAGGAAAACTTCACCGCATTGAGGGGCTGATGGGCTGGGCCATGTACCATAAAATCCTGGATAAGAAACTCCTTCCCTCAACCAGAACACTGAAGATGGGTTGTGGGTGGGTCTTCCAGCATGACAGTGGCCCAGAACACCAAGACAATAAAGGAGTGGCTAAAGAAGAAACACATTAAGGTTCATGGAGTGGCCCAGCCAGTCTCTAGATCTCAATCTTATAGAAAATCTGTGGAGGGAGATGAAGCTTTGAGTTGCCAAGCAGCAGCCAAGAAACCCAAAGGATTTAGAGATTTCTATAAAGAGGAGTGGACCAAGATCCCTCCTGAGATATGTGAAAATCTGATGACCAACTAAAAGAAACAGTTTACTGCTGTGCTTGCCCACAAGTGTTTCTCTACCAAGTACTAAGTGATCTTTTGCTTGGGGATCAAATACTCATGCAAATCAGTTTATAACTTTTATGAAATGTGTTTTTTCTGGGGTTTTGGTTGATATTCTGTCTCTCTGCATTAAAATGAAACTACCATAAAAATTAGTGTTCATTTCTTTGTAAGTGAACAAACATACATACAGTGGTGGAAATAAGTATTTGATCCTCTGCTGAATTTGTAAGTGACTTCCAGTAAGCATTCAGAATGTATTAAGTCAATTATGTTCCCTAAATAAAAAAAAAGACTCCTCCAGTTCATCTGTAACATTATTTTTGATGAATTTTACTGCTGATGTGATTAGAAACACTATACTGGACAATAGTAAAAAGCTGCAATGCCTCAGTAGAAAAGCTTTTTCATGCTCTGCTAGAGACATGAATTCAGGAAGCAGCTCAGTCATCAATCTCAGTTGTGTTCTTGTTTTATTGCAAATGTGTTTGGCCTGTCAAAAGATATGCAATGGTGTGTGTTTTCTCATAAATTCACAGAAACAAGATGACTAATGAGGAAAAGGCCATGCATACAGGATGTGAAGAAATATAAAAAAAATAAATCTGCAGGCAAACCTAAAAGGAGACTCAGAAGTGAACACAATTTTATATTCAGGAAAAAAAAACATTCTCTTTTCTGAGGCCGTAGAGAGGTTGCTGCCCTGAGTTTTCAATTGGTCAAACAATTTTGAAATTTGTCGTGTTGTGTTTGTTTCTGTGTGTGACGCCAGGCTGACATCTTGTAACGGTGACAGCCATTCAAGATCTGATTTGAGAGCCAATTTGCTTCCTTCTGAATAGAGAATCTGGGACAGTTTCATGTGTCATTCATTTGGCTTTGAACAGCAAACTAACCCTGTCCTAAACCCTGAATAGCTAGCTGTACATGACAACATGAAAACAAGGTAATGATACATATTTGCTGCTTGTTGTGGTAGACTGGAGGAAAATCATTTTCAGTCATGTGCAGTCAAGTTTTGTGATGTTGCTTTGGCACAGAGAGGAGGAATCTCAATGTGGCATCAGTAGACTGACAGCCAATAACAAGACAATAATGACTGTCAGGCCACCTAAACCACCTTCCTTCCCTGACAAGGACCTCATTGCATTTTAATCAAATTCTGCATGTGGGTGGTACATTCAAGGAAAACCTCTGCATATCCCTATTCAATGCCATATGCTTGCAAACCTTCCCATAGAGATAGGACCCTCTGTGTAAGCCCAAGGCTCTGGTGGGTGTCCACCTGCCAGAGGGGGCTCTCACTGGGCACATTATGTGTGGCAGACAGCTGTCCTGCCCACTGTAAGCAGCATGGACTCACCCATGCGAAAGGATGTGTTCGGACACAAGAAGAGGCATGGGAAATAAAAGGGGATGATGATAGAGGGAGCAATTTCAAGGGAACATAAAATTAAGGGAATGTGTTAGTGCACTGCTTGCAAAGGAAGCACATATCTGCAGTGTGTAAGCCAGGATTAGATTAGGTGCATGAGAGTGTGTGTTCAGAAGACGTGTGCATGTTTATCTTTAGGCGGGTCAGTGAGTATGTCTCACTGTGCTATACCTACAAATGCTGATACCGGACATACCATCAAAATGCAGTGTGGTGATATCAACAACATGTGTGTTGGTCATAGGCATGACAAGTAATCTGCATATTATTTTCAAACAGTTGCCTCAAGGTGCTTTATATTGTAAGGTAAAGACCCTACAATAATTACAGAGAAAACCCAACAGTCAAAACAACCCCCTATGAGCAAGCACTTGGCAATGGTGGGAAGGAAAAACTCCCTTTTAACAGGAAGAAACCTCAGACAGAACCAGGCTCAGGGAGGGGCAGTCATCTGCCGTGACCTGTTGGGGCTGAGGGGAGAGAGACAGGACAAAAGACACACTATGGAAGAGAGCCAGAGATTAATAATAACTAGTGATATTATGGAAACTAGTATCAAACTGCAAAATAGTGATCAAGATTTATTAATAGTGACGATTCTATGATTAACAAAATAGTAATGATCGATAAATAGGGATTGTGCTACTACATATGACTGTAATGCAGATGACAATACAGTCAAGATAAACATAAAGGTGCATAAACTTAAATGAAATTACAGTACCTCATATGAAATAAACATAGCACATGCAGTTTAGTCCAAAGCAGAAGTTAGCTAAGTTAGTTAATGGTGTGTTACACCTTTATTTTGATTTAATTCATTTTTGTTCATTCATTCATTCATATATATATATATATATATATGTATATATATATATATATATATATATATATATATATGTGTGTGTGTGTGTGTGTGTGTGTGTGTGTGTGTGTGTGTTTACTGTCTAAAGTTTTTAATTTTTGTTAGCAAAGCAGCTAACCTGAAAACCTGTTACCTTTCTTGCATGTGTTTTAGCAGTTAGCTCACTAGCTACGGTAGGCTGCTAAAAGTCCCTAAATCATGACTCATGCAAGATCTGACTGAAATTTGAGTTTATTAAGTATTCTGAATGATCGCAGAAACATGCACAGTGTTAAAAATCAATCAATCAATCAAAATTTAATAGCCGCATTTAATAGAAGTAATTCTAATCCTAATTGAGGCAATGTTGGTGCTTCAATCAAGTATTTACTATTCACAACCTTCAGATTAATTTATGGTAATTACTTCACAATAAAAAAAGTCATCAACCTATTTTATTTTTTCAGTTTGCACTTTGATCAGTCACTTGGCAACAGTATTCAAATAACAACTTGGATCCAGCTCGTGACCTCTGTCAAATGTAACATTTTCAAGTTCCTTGTGAAGGCGCGGTGTGATAAAGGTTATATGAAGTTTTAATCTCTTCATACAGTATGAGGAAGGACATGTTTATTCCTGTGGGACTCAGTGACTCATATTTAGTAGTTTCTTTTTTTTCGTGAGGGATTATTCTGCTCTTAATCTGATTAGCAGACGACACATTTCACAATCTCCATGAGTAATCTCCTTTCACAATCCCATATTCAATCATATTTCTCCCTCTTCATCTGTCTGGGGACTTCAGCTCTCTGAAATAATATCACATGTCACTGTCAAACCATCCACAGCTGAGCTCACTGAGCCTTTTCTCCAAACCCTTCCGGTTTTGACATAATGTGGCCGTTACCTCATAGTGAAGAGAAAACTTCACTAACGAGAAACCAACAAATGACAGCAGCATGAAATGGGATATGCCGTATTTTGTGAGAGTGACACTCTTGAGTTGATTGGAGTTTCTAATCACGTATGAAAAGGTCACAGAGAAGCCTGAGCAGAGAGCGCACACATTTCCCAATAGACATGTGTGAGTGACATGCTCCCTAAATCTCCTTTAAGCTCCTTAAAGTTTACACTGGCTCTTGTTATCGGTGCATTTGGAGCGCATACATGCCTGTGTGTGGGCAATGAAAGCATTAGAACGAGGGTAATGCATAGGCTCACATGAATATGTTCATGTCATTCCATGTGTAAAGACCATTCCCTTTTCTTTTATGGGTTTTTTTTGTGACGTGTAAGCAACTGCGTCCTCTCTGCCAGGCTGCAGTCACATGGCACGTCCTTGGGCTCCTCTGTGCTGCTACATAAACACAAATCCCTCAGTGCCTGTGGGGATTTCATCCCAGAAGAAATGCGCTGTCACCTGCTGTGCAAGGGGAAAATAACAATTGTCGAAAACATGACAGCTCCGTCCACACACCTAGCTTGCCTAGCAGAGCATTGGACAGCAGTTGTAAGTTGAATCCACAGCAGTTTTATAGCTGGCTTGCCTTCACAGGCCTTTAACTACATCTGGTGCTGCATAGAATTCACTCAGCTCAATTAGTGGGATTGCTCACCATTCAATGATCTTTGCACCAAACAAAGCAGGTTTGCTTTGTTCTGCCTTCCCTCAAAAATGTCAGCATGTTTATTTTTCTGCCCCATATCTGATAGATGATGTTAAACCAGCCATATCTAAAACATGAATACACACATTTGTGACCACTTGGCATCTTTTAAATCACACCCTAGATAATCTTCTCGTGTGTATCGAGTGTTCGAGTTCATGAAATACATACCGAACCCTAACATGAGGAAATGTCATATTCTTTGCTTTCATTGTCCAAAACTAAAGATTGTTGATGTGCAGTGATATAAAACAAAGGTTATTGCCTCAGCTGACAATCTGTTGAAGATTCACAATAAAGGAATAAAAAAAACAGAGTTTTTGAATGGTTCATGGCATGGAAACACCTATAGAAATTATACTTTAGTAATGGCGTCAAAATGGAAACAAAACTAAAATGTGGACTTCAACTCGCTCTCAGTTTAACTGTTGACCGATGTAGGGGGGCGGTACTGCATTTGTGAAGCCTTTTGTGACTCCAGAGGGAGTTGTGTGAAGCCTGAAATATTGCCTCAAGTGATGCAGCCCAATCTCGAAGACCAAAAGTCTGAAAATAAAAGATGAGCAAGAGCAAAGCGGACCACTGCAGCCCTCTCTTTCGAGGGTAGCGGCTCGATGCCGCTTCAGCCGCTTTTAGTAAACTAGCCTGTCAGGCATTGAGTTGTATTGTGGGAAATATAGGCGCTGTAGCTTGACATGAAAGAAGAAAGAACAGAAAAGTGTATTTGCTGCATCAATTCTGGTATGTTTTTAGTCTTTCCATCATGATACAATGCTAAAAGCACGCAAAGCTAAATCACTGCAACACTCTTATGCGTATATTTTTTTTAAAGATTATTTTCCTCACGGTAAAATAAGGGCTGGAATTCACCTGTGGCAACAGAGTATCTGCTGCAAGTGTCTCACGAGTGCAGGACGACTGAGGATTTATTTTGTCCCGTACGTCCCAGTGTGATCACTTTCGCCTGCTCGAAAGAATGATGCAAGCCGACGCCTGCGCTAATGCTGCATCAGGTAGATGTTGCATGGATGCTGCAATCTTGTTCATCACCTTCAGGGAAAAGAGGTTACAGTCAAAACAGATTTCTCAGAGGCGCACGTCTCCTTTGTTTTCATGCGTTTTAAAGTCAGTTACAAGTCGTGTCTGGATATTAAAGGTTAGACTGCTAGTGATGCTTTTCTTAAGCACACATGATGAGCTTTGTTCCAGTTCCATACAAGGCAGCTTTGTTACTGCTTTACTCTGAAAGCATGCTTTACATGTTTAATGTGATGTAATTAGAAAAAAAAAACCCATTCAGCTTAGATTGTATCGTACTGTCGTGTTTTTTTATTATTATATTTTTTGCAAGATTTCAATGTTTCCTCACATCGTTATGTTTGCTTTAGTTATTCCTGTTCTTATAATAATGTTACATCACAAACAGGACACCGCAGGCATCATGAAGTGTCTCACAATTTATTATCAATGTGACAAATCACAGAGAGAAATATGAATGCCAGGATGGCAAACTCCAAGATGAGTATCTGAAAATAGAAATGTAAGAGTAAGCAAGCCAGGCATAGAATCGCTCTATTTATCAGCCTGTATAATACAATATATGCATACACAGTAGATATTCCTGTGAATTTACCATCTAAAGTCATCAGAATAATGTGTCACATCCTTCAGAAGATCAGAGCAGTTCTCATTATTTCTTAGCATTTTCAGATGTTTTGGGAAATTTGGGCAAATGACTGCAACTGTCTACAATTTGAAAGTTATCACATGCAGAGGAGTCTCTTTTTTGTTGCAAAACAACAAGTGGGCAAAGTCCACAGCTGTAAGTCATGAGTATGAGTACTGTAAAACATATTTATAGAGCTTGAGCACAGCAGCGTTACAGCAATTTGTCAGCATGGAGGAACCCGGTCAAATAAACATTTTACGGGTGCAAGAACTCGCCTGTGGAAGAGGAAGAGGAGTAAGAATGTAAGGCAGTGCAGCAAAGAGAAGAGAGCAAAGTAAAGAAAGATGAAGATAAAGGCTGTGACACCTTTTCTTCAGTCCTTAGCTTGTCAGAGAGAGCATTAGGTGTGAGGTTAATGAGAATCTGCGGCCAAATATAGCAGCAGTGTGTCCAGTGATTCCCAGCAATATTTGGGTGCTTCAGTACATATAGTACATTACAGACGGCAGCACTAAGGTCACATTACTGCCTAACACGTGTACACTGTGCAAACCAGCCTTCATTTCTTTATATTTTGATAGGAAAATAGAAAATAGGTGCCACGATTTATTGAAACATGTAAACATTCATGGAAATACAGACTAAAACATTCAGTACACTTCTAAAGAGCTTGAAAGTCAATATTTGGTGTGACCACCTTTATTCTTTAACACTGTCTGAACTCTCTCAGGCAGCTTTCTTGTCATTTCTTTAAGTTGGCTTCAGGAATAGTTCTCTAGGCTTCTTAAAGGACACTTCAAGATCTTCTTTGGATCTTGGCTGCCTTTTGTTCCGTTCTCTGTCAAGATGATCCCACACTGCTTCAGTAATGTTTTTCCGGCTCTGGGAAGGCCGATCCATGACTGACAGCGTTCCATTGTGCTTTTACCGCATTGGCGGTGCGTTTGGGATCATTGTCCTGCTTAAAAATGAAGCTGTTGCTGAACAGATGCTTTCTAGATAGTATTATATGATGGGTCAAAATCTGATGGTACCTTTCTGCATTCATAATTCCATTAATTTTGGCATAGTCATACATACTTCTCCCCTGACCTCCTCCATACATACAAATTTCATATTTGTTGCCACTGATTTTCAGCTCAGTTGTTGTGTAATTGTAACAGTTGGAACAAATGGATCAACTTTAGAGTCAGATGGATCTAACGTGACGTCTATTTCTTAAGGACATGATTTTCATATACTGTATATCTGCTCCATTTGTTCAGTTTCCTCAAATTTTTAAGGGTGCACTGTACACCGTGCTAAGATATGCCAAGTTTTCAGCTAATAACTCCTTGGGAATCACTTTGTTGGTGCAAAAAATACTACTTTATGGCAAGGATTATCTTTGAGACAAGATCCAGTTTAAAGTTTGTTAAGTTGTCTGTTACGTTCAGACACATAGTCTTTGGAGGCATAATGTAAAGAAATGAGGGGGTGGCTCAAGACTTTTGCACAAACCTGTATGATTTTACAAATTCAACACACATTTTGTTTCCACAGTACATGATGCCAAAGTTCAAATCTTTTTTCTATCTCTGTGATCGGTTTGAACTGCAGCGGGTCATCTTGACCATGTCCACATCTGATTGGCTGATTAGATATCTGCATTAATTGGACAGGTGTACCTAACAAAGTGGCCAGTGAGTGGACATTTGAGGGTTACATATTCAGCCAGAGCCTGTTATAGCAGCCGGCCGTCAGCTACAAAGTGATGCGCGACAAGCAAATCTCATTATATGTGGCTGAAGCTTTATAAAACTTCAGTCAGTTGAATAAATAGCCTTACACTGAATTAACAATAAAAGGCTTAGTGGATCTTGACTTGAGTCATAGTATTTTCAGTAGCATTTTTTAAATAAGTGAAAAACAATTCATTTTTACAACTATTACATATGAACTATTCTGACCTGGCTTCCAAAACCACATCAGACAACACAGCAAGGATTTCAGCAGGAGTGGAGATTATTTGCTGCTGTATGTCTGCCACTGTATGTGACCGGTGTCACCAGACCTCCCATCTGCACTTACAGCCAGCCACAAAAAGACAGGGAGATGAGGGCTGAGTGCAGATCAGGCACGGCACACCCTGCCAGACCAGAATCCAGCACAAAGGCAGAGTGGGGTGCTGCCTCCGTACTGCATCCACACGTTCACTCCCCATCTGACAGGCCAGTGTCAGAGCATGGCGGGAATATATGGTAATTGCTTTCTGCAGAGTTCAAGGAAGGAGAAAGGATTAACACAACCTGGTTACAGCGCTGGTTTCTTTTTAAACCAGGCCGCTGCTGAAATGTTTGTTTCTCCCAAATGTGCAGTCCAGTTCTCCTCCTGTCTGTCAGTGTGGATCAGAAGGAACAAGAAGGGCTGAGAGGCTGTCAGATTCTGTCTTTTTCAAAGCCGACCGCATTAATGGGCTGCCAGTGTGACCCAGCCACGCTCTTTGTACTACACGATTACTGTGTTTAGTTGTGGGCCTAATGCTGCTGACCTCTATTTTATAATAGGGGGGAGACCTTTAAGGGACACTCAAGACTGAAATCACTTGTGTCCTTACCCAGAGTATTTTTTTTTTTTAGCTTGTGTGTGTGCGCATGTGTGAGTTGTCCCTGCTTTTTTCTCCCACCCGAGGCATTGAGAGCGCTGAGCATGTGCATCCTGTCCGGTCCTGTAAAGGAAACAGTGGATCAGAGGATTCTTAGAGCCTGGAGCAGATATGGGAGTACTGAACTCAGTTACACAACGTGGGATGACGGTTGTTTAACGGAGGAAGGCTTCTCTGAGTTTCTTAGATTTTGCTTGTTTGTGTGCTGAAGACGCTCTCCTAAATCAGTGAATGTGTAGATTCTAACAGGACTAAATTGTAGGATTGTTCTCAAGGCTGATTTGGGGGGTTTTCCTCATGTGGATTCTGTGGCCGTGTTGTTCGGCTGCACGTACCCTCCTCTCATCGGCTCTGGAAGTACTTTAGAAAGAAAGTAGATCATGTTGTACTAGATCAGTGTTTTTCTTTTTTTTTCCCCCGGTTTGACACATACCCAGCAACCCCTCCTACTCAGTATGTAATACCATGCTCATGACGCCTGTAATCAGAGAATTATTCATCTTGGTAAAGGACAAATGCGTGCTGTTTTGTTGTAAATTTTTGTCTCCTTTTTTTTTCTGCAGCGTGATCACATCCCACTGCTTTGTAATTGGGCAATTAAAAATGCATCTTGTTGTCACAGCGTGCCCTTACATCTATTATTGATATGCAGTGATGAGGCTACTGGCTGATAGTACATTATGATGCCAAACCATACTGATGTAACAGTAAAACTCCTGAGGTCCTTCTTTATTGACAGATGGCCTCTTTGTTTACCGGCAAAAAAAAAAAAAAAAGATATTTTTCGGTTGTTCATGCTTGTCATAAATATTGTCCGTGTCCAAATGAATACGAATTGCTTTTAGCATGAGATGCGTAACACTCCCGCCTCCACCCCCCAGGGTGCAGGCTTGGGGCAGCAGCAGGAGGATGAGAAGCAGGCCGGGGCCTGTGTTGTGGAGAAATTAATCACATTATAGGAAACAAAAAACATGGCTACTTTTTTTTTTCTTTTTTTTTTTAAAGCGACTGGCTGACGTCACTGAATGTAACAGCTGTTGCAGTTTTTGCTCTTCTGCGAATTTGTTCATTTGTCATCTGCTGCATGTTGTTTCCCCACCTCAAATCGGCTGTCGGCATAAGTACACATGCCTATCATTTCACTGAAGACTGAGCGGACAAAGCCGCAACAGAAAATTTGAATGCATTTCTAATGACTTGGTTTGAAGCGTAGCTTTGAGTGGCAGAATTCATTATGCATACATCCTTTGATGGGCGTCCTTTGCTGATGCATTTCTTTCACTGTATATGGAAACTAAAGGTCAGCTACAATAAAGACGTCCACACTCTTAGAAACAGGGCTAAAGTAAAAGTCTACATTCATAAACTATACTAAGGTACCCCCCAAGGATTGTTATTGGACTTCCAGGTAATTGTCTATCTTTTTGAGGGCAACAGTGTATGTTTCCAAGAAGTGAAAGGTGCATCATTATTGTATTAGATGTTTTTTGTTCCACCAAATATAGAAGGAAATTAAGTAAAATATTAACTATACTTTTTAAAGGTTTTTTTCTTTTCTTTTATTTAAGCTAATTGGAAAATAAATTGCTGATGCCTCTCAGTAAAAAGGTTCTGGGTTTAGCCTCCTAGGGTTCTTTGTTCTTCGTGTGCCCAGTGGGTTTTCTCCCACCATCCAGACATGCTAGTAAGATTGGACAAGTTCTATACAAATGGCAGACCAGTTCCAAGTGAATGAATGAATAATTGCCACCAGAGGTTCAGGACTGGTCTCCGTGAGGTACAAACCTCATGGGTAAAATTCGGACCCCTTATGTCAAAGGGAACAGCTTTAGCTCCTTAGAGGGTACTACCCCGTATTGTACTCTGAGGTACTTTATTTTGTGAGAGTGTGCAGGTTTGAGTTAGGAAGTCAGACAACCGCTGCAGGGAAACTGCTAAATAAATAAATAAAAGCACCTGTCCTCATCAAAAGCTGTCAGTCTGGAATAATCAGCATAAGCCTGAAATAGGACCTCAGCACCAACTCAGAAATGACAGGCAGGGTCCACTGGCCCATTTTCTGCAGCTGAAATTAAGAGCATCCTGTCACTTTGGATCACATTTTGGTCTGGAAACACTTCAAAGCACACAGTAAAATGAACAGAATTAATAAAACCAGAGCCTCAATGGTCACATGGCGCAAACTGCCCACACCGTGGAAACGCAACAAGCCGCATCACAAGCAGTCAGGATCAAGGTTGACCTTCTGCATAAGGCTTGCCGTCTTTTTCAGGCTCTCCCCTATGGTAGAAGGGACCGGTCACCAAGAGGCAAGATGGAGAGAGCCAGACACCAAAGCTAGACTAAATGTTTGCTGTGCCGCCATTTTTTTCTTCTGCTGAACTTCTGTCCTTATGATTGCATTCATGTTGTATGTGGTGTAATCTTACTGAAATTCCATGGCTGCTAAGTTAAATTCTGTTAGCCTAGCCATGTGACAACAAAAGAAACATGACTTTGCATTAATTTGGAACATATGTAAATTATTAATAAACTATAAGGACATACTAAACATAAAAATGTATTTGAAACATACACATTAAACCATGCAGGGAGTACTACTCATGGGATTCTCATTCTGGATGCTAAGTTAGCAGTGTTGTTTTGTATTTTTATAGCTGAGTGTTAAGTTTGGCTAGCAGCCGGCCACAATGACTGAGGGTGCGGTGGCATGAGAGACTTGTGGTCAGTGTTCCTGTTCAGTTACTCTGCCAGTGTTAAATGAAGCAGTGCTCCTGAAGCTATATGGTGCTTGACACGCAGACGTTCCCATTGAGAACTGAGATCTCTGCCTCACCGCTGATGATCCCAGGCAAGCTCGCAGTGGCGTTAAATACACATCTTTGTTTTGGAAAATAAGAAAAAGTAAACCTAAGCATTTCACTCTATATCTTCTGACTGACACAGGAATGGCGTGATTTGCAAACCCTAAAATGTGAGTGGAGGAGGGAGTGGGGCCCCCAACACACTTCTGCAGCCCTGTCCTTCTTGTGTGAAGCCAAAATTGCAGCAACTATGATGCAGGTGCTTCTGTAAATTTATCTTTTTGTGATAACATCAAATATATTATTTTAAAACAGGTCCAGGATTTTAAGAATATTATTTCCTTAGAGGCACACAAAGATGTAGACAACATAAACTTATTAAAGTAAATATGTTATTAATATTTACTTACAAATAGAGCTGAGATTCATTTTATCATAACACCTCATAATCGAAGATGTGTTTTTAGTATTCCTATTATATTTATACTGCATTCTGACACCAAATTTTTTAAAGTATATATAAATTTAATGTGCTTTTCCTTATAAAACCACCTTCTCTGAAGCATATCTGCTGAGATACACTTGCATCACAGTATTAGTGTCCACCCATAAGTGGTCAGTTTGATGAAGCGGTTTGCTTTCAACCCATCATAAAGAACGACAGACCTGCTGGGTGATTACTGCCCACCGTCTTTGTCTTCGTGCTCCGTCTTTCCATAATCGCAAATGTGTGCAAAGAGACGGGCGTGTTTGACTTCCTCGTCTTGTTCGCTTTTTGAATATTCAGTGAGGCCTGTCCTTTGAAGCTGCTCCTGGATCTCTTTGTGTGAGTGAAGCAGCTTTATTCATTGTGACTCATGCAAAGTGATCTTTAACCCAGAGGGGAACCACAAAGAACTCTTTTGGGACTTTTGCAATCCCCTCTCCATCGGATCATGTTTTGAAAGTTCAAATGATTTTTTTTTTCAAACTGAGCTCTTGTAGAAATCAGTATTCTACAGGTAGCTTGCCATCAAATTACTTAACATATTCAGCTTAGAAACAAACTGTTTTCAACGTGGGTTTTCAGATTTAAATCAAAAGCATCTCAGTTGATGTGCGAAAGCATCATCTCAATACAAATAAGGCTTTCCCGTTACCATGGCAGTAACAGCGATACTGCAGCGCAGCTGGAATTCGTGAACAATTTGTCTTGAAGATGTTCTGTTTTTATACCAGAGAGTGTTGTGTAACCCATAAAATTAATGCCCTGGATGATTTTGTGAAGACCATTCGGCCAGCTGTGTGAGACATCTCATTATGTTTATGCTCTCTGCGGTATTCTGCAGCTCATGTTGTGCCATGTAGTCATATGGGTTTTAAACACAGAACGAGAGCAGGTGCAGTCATAGTCCAGAAGCACTGGAGAGGAAACAAACGCAAACAACATGCCTTATCCTGCCTTGAAGTGTCCCTTGTCCCCATGGAGCTCTGCTGTGCCATCAGTCTGTGCTCGGCTCTGCACACACAACAGCCAAAGAGCAGCCTGAGCCTCAAATGGCGCTGATCGGTACAGTACCTGCTCCTCACAGCCAGCAGGAGTACGCGGGCCCGCTGTGATAAATGGCTAAGCAGCTAGAGGAGGTGAACGAAGGGGTTCCTCTAAGGCTGTTTTGTTTAATTGCCAGTCCGTTAACAAGTGCTAGAGTTTGATTAAGCACAGCGGGAGAATGGTGCATGCCTGTCAGTAATGCTGACTGTGGAACGCCACGACAGCAGATTATATCACAACATTCAGATTTGATGAGTTGACATCAATAAAGTGAATAAAAGTTGTGAAGGGATAAATCTCAAGTTTTATCCATTTTACTGATAAACTATATTCATTCAAAATGGCCACTGAAAGATAAATTAAGCATTTATTTAGTGGCAAACTGCTCACGCATGGCGCACATACAACCCTCATTCTGATTTTAGATGCCATAGCAACAGTGCACATTCATTTCTGATTGCATGTCTGCTTTCCCCATGACACTCAGGGTAGAGTGGATGAATTATGGTCCCAGTGGGAGTGACCACAGTGTATATGCTGTGTTTTATTCTTGAAGATGCTTGTTAATACGTTTTCTGCTGAGCATTTGTCTCAATTTAAGCACTGCTTCCTCACCAAATTAGATTATTGACCAGGTTACTGGAGTCTGACAATTGCTTAATTTAATCTACTGTAATAGCCAGCCATTAATTATTATTAGGGGGTAATTATTATTATTTTAATAACTCCTCAACACTTGTCTAGACCATTTACTTTTTGTAATATTTCTCTTTGTTTAAAACTTCCCATAATGTCAAATCAGAGGCCTAATGAAGCAGATAACTGCCTGAACCAAAGTCTTCTGTCTCGATCTGGCTTTTTAACGGTAAGATAAGTCTCATCAAAATGAGCTTTAGTTTCAGCCCTTTCTCAGAGGCCATTCATAAGGTTGTGTAGAAACAAGCACCAGTGATGTCTGTGAATGTGGGACCAGCTTGCATGAATGAACTCAAAGCTAACCATTCAAAGTAATGGTAAATGGACTAGCTCTTATATAGCACTTTTCTACTCTAACTGAGCACTCAAAGCGCTTATACAACACGTTTGCATTCACCCATTCATACAGGCACTTTCATATGGAACTAAGCTAAGTGCTTACTGTCTAACATTCACACACATTCATACTCCAACGCTTGCGTCGGAGAGCAACTAGGGGTTCAGTATCTTACCATGGCATGCAGCCCGGAGCAGCCAGGAATCAAACCGCCAACCTTCTGATTGGTAGGTGACCTGCTCTACCTCCAGAGCTACAGCCAGTCTGTTATCAGTAACAGCACACTTCAAACTGGATTTCCCAAATGTGTTTGAAATGTGGCACAAGTTTCAGTGAACCGCAACACTAAAATGTAACCCTGATTCGTAGTATCGACAACATCTTTAGGCCTGTCTATGAAAGACAAACCAGACGCACTGCTAGCTGGGACAGTTGAAGTATGTTGACTCCTGCCAGGGCAGAGGGTGAGGAGGATTGGAAGCATTTTAGAAGCACTTGCAGTGGATGATAGCGGGGCCAAACTCATTGTATTCCTGCTTGCTGATCCACATCTACTGGAAAGCGGAGAGAGATGCCAGGATGGAGCCGCCAATCCAGATGGAGTACTTCCTCTCTGGGGGAGCGATGATCTTGATTTTCATGGTAGGTGGGGCCATGCCTGTGATCTCCTTCTGCATGCGGTCAGGTGGGGCCAGGCCTGTGATCTCTTTCTGCCTGCAGTCAGCGATGCCGGGGTACATGGTGGTACCACTGGACAGCACAGTGTTGGCGTACAGATCCTTACGGATGTCCATGTCACACTTCATGATGCTGTTGTAGGTCGTCTCATGGATACCAGCAGATTCCATTCTGATGAATGAAGGCTGGAAGAGTGCCTCGGGACAGCGGAATCTCTCATTTCCAATGGTGATGACTTGTCCATCACGAAGCTCATAGCTCTTCTCCAGGGTGGAAGAGGAAGCTGCCGTCTGCATCTCCTGCTCGAAGTCCAGAACCACGTAGCAGAGCGTCTCCTTGATGTCACGCACAATCTCACGCTCGGCAGTGGTGGTGAAGCTGTAGCCCCTCTCTGTGAGGATCTTCATCAGGTAGTTTGCCTGATCTCTGCCAGCCAGGTCCAGACGGAGGATGGCATTAGGCAGAGCATAGCCCTCGTAAATGGGCACAGTGTGGCTGACACCATCACCAGAGTCCATCACAATACCTGTAGTAAGACCAGAAGCATACAGTGACAGGAGAGCCTGGATGGCCACATACATGGCAGGAGTGTTGAAGGTCTTAAACGTGATCTGTGTCATCTTCACCCTGTTGGCTTTGGGGTTGAGTGAAGCCTTAGTCAGCAGGACTGGATGCTCCTAAGGAGCAGCACAGAGCTCATTGTAAAAGGTGTGATGCCAGATTTCTCCATGTCGTCCCAGTTTGTGACAATGCCGTGCTCAATGGGGTACTTCGGGGTCAGGATGCCTCTCTTGCTCTGAGCCTCATCTCCCACATAGCTGTCCTTCTGTCCCATTCCCACCATCACACCCTGGTGCCTTGGGCGACCGATAATGGAGGGGAAGACAGCACAGGGGGCATCGTCTCCGGCGAAACCCACTTTGCACATACCTGAGCCATTATCAACAACGAGGGCAGAGATGTCGTCATCCATGTCTGTGCAGGTGAGTCATGGTGCATCCACCGGTGAAGTCTTGCAGATGTTTCTCTGCTCCAGCTGTGCGCGGTTAATGTCAGTTATATTGTGAGCATTTACTTGCTGGCAAACTCTTGGATCTCAAGACCTGGAAATGCATGTTTTCAAAAACTCCAACAGCTGACATTTCAACTCTAACAGTGTGTATTGATTACAGCAGCCTGACAGGTGCTTCACCAGAATGATGCAGAAATGATTACTCTCTCATCGATGTAAAAAACCTTTTGCATCATAACTGTGGTTGTAAGAGTGTGTCTGCCCTGTCAAAGTCTGTGTTTGTTTAGAACAAAGAGAAATGAAATGTTTCTGACTGCATAAAAAGGGGTTGGTGATTTGGGATTTAAGATGATTTCTCTGTGCAGACAGTATATTCTGTGGTGCTTTGTTGTTTTTTGGTTAGCTTTGTGACCCAATTGTAAGCTCTTGCCATGTGGGGCACACACTGGTGTGTGTGTGGGTGTGTGTGTGTGTGTTGTTCTGAATGTTAGCCATTCCTCAGTAGCAAGTAGTAGCATGTTGCTTTAAGGTTTTTTTGAAGGGAAACAAAATTGCCACAGTCTGTAATCAGTTAACTTTGATCCTGAAATATGTGGTTAGCAGTTAGCAGTGTTGCTAACAATGCATGTAATTAAACTAGTACTTTAATGACATTTAGCTTTCTGTTCCCTTACTAAGGGGTCACAGTATAACACAAAGTCTGTTAAACTTCAGGGATCTCAATCAGAAAGCTGTTTATCACTGCTCAATATTATCATTTATAGATAAACCTCATAGAACAGGGGTGGGCAAACACCCGGCCCGTTGGTCTTTTTATCCGGCCCGCCAAAGATTGGTACAGAATTGCCCAAATCAAATCATATCATAATTATGACTGATGTTGAGGATCCTGAGAACTGCTACAACAATGATGCACTGGCAAAAATAACACTGTTCCCATTAAAAGTAAATGTAAGTAGTAACAATGTAATGCCTTCTTTATGTTTATGTTTGATATGTATGCATTTGGTGCTGGCCCGCCCCATGTGTCAAATTTCAAAAAGCCAATGTGACTGGTCCAGTCATGAAATTTCCTCACAACTAAATATGGTATTATAACAAAGTGGAAGTGATTGGGAACAACAGCAACTCAGCCATGAAGTACATCTGCTGCATCCAAGCCTTACATCATCAACCGTAATCCAAAGCACGCCACCACTGGACTCTAGCGCTGCGGAGAAGTGTTCTGTGGAGTGACGAATCACAGTTCTCCATCTGGCAATCCTATGGATGAGTCTGGGTTTGGCAGTTGTCAGGAGAACGGTACTTGTCTGACTACATCGTGGCAAGTGTAAAGTTTGGTAGAGGGGGGGTCTGACCCCACCAATGTATGGAAGCTTGTTTCAGCCACTAAAAATTTATTTATTTATATATTTTTAAATTGCCTTCTGTAACTTGAATTAAAACTCAAAATAGCTGCAAAGGGTAATATCATATTAAACCCTATGGATTACAAATGGGATGTCACTCAAGTTGATATGTGTGAAGGCAGTATAGTATATGTCAAGAGAAATTGTTGCATGTTGATTGAAAAGTTACCTGGTTTTCTGAGTATTTCTTCTGGATGCAGTCCTCACACATGGACTGTATTTTCTGATCTGGACTAAAATTGACATCACTGTCTTTCCCTCCTTTGGCTGAGTGTGGGACTGAACTTTTAAACTCAACCAAGTGCCATTCTAAGTTGATTTTATTGATTTATTTTTTGATATTATATTTGACTGTTTTATTTTGTATCATATGTACATCTTTCTGTGTGAAGTTGGTAGTAATGTACTATCATTTAAGAATAATAAATCAAATTTGAGTGGAGGGGAGGGGTCGGTTCATTTACTAAATATTAAAACTTTGAGTTCTTCACTATTTTATGCTATCTTTGTTGGAAACTCTTGTGGATTCTAGAAGAGTGTCTAGGGAGCAGTAATTATTCATGACAACACAAAGCCCATCTCCTAAATCCCTATTTGCATATGTAGACCTAATCAACTTGAAAAATGGTCATTAAAGTGAATCCAGATAATTACATTTGTTTGCAGCCTCTCACAGATCCTGCCATCAATTCTCACCTTACCATGATATGACTTATTCACCATTTTCACTCTCCAGAGGTGGTCTAAAGCATATGTCACACCTCAGCCATTCCAACCAAAATTTCTTGGTTCCCATTTACGCTTGTTGATGAGTATCCCCTGCCTCTAAATCAGTAACTCTATGTTTTTTTTTTATGTTCATCCACAGATCTGATATTTTCCTGGATCTTCAATGAGTATCCGACATTTGTGAAGCAGGATACTCGTCGCTTCATCTCCCAGGAGACAGGGAATCTGTACATCGCCAAAGTGGAGCCCTCAGATGTCGGCAACTACACTTGTGTGGTGACCAACACCGTCACCAAGACTCGTGTCCAAGGCCCACCCACTCCACTTGTGCTCCGCAGTGATGGTGAGCTCTGGTTATATCATAAAACACACTTTTATAGCAGTTTCCATTTTAAGAGCACTTCTTCTCAAAAATGATGAATTTGAAATAATGTACGATTGTATTTACAGTAAGAAATAACCATGAGTTTAAAAATCGATTTTAATGTCTGTGCTACTTTGTTATATAATTTCAAGAAAAATGCAGCTCCTTCAATATAACAGAAAGCTAGAATCACTTGGCCGGTTTAGTGCAGCACTGTAGAGGTCATAGCCATAACAGCGAGCCAACACGACTTTTGTTGGTATCCAGAAAAGTGGGTTTCAAAGAATTCAAATGAAATTCAAAGGTTAATTATCTCCCCCTTTAATTTCAGCCTGTCCTTTTACATGTGGACCTAATGCTTAAGGCTGGCCTTATCAAGCCACTTCAGAGGAAAGGTCATTCTCAGCACGTAATCTAATTGTAGGCGTCTGTTCCAAAAGCACGTTCCTTACCATATCTTACATAATGCTGAAAAATATGAGCATGTCATAAAGGGCGCTCGGTGTGGCTTTTGTCTTCCCAATATATATCCTTCCAATTATAGATGATCTGTTGTCATAAAATCCAGTTTGAGGAGGTAAAAACACTGCTAATCATACCACTCTTCTTTTAACTTACATGCTATGTTAGCTTTAATATTAATGTTTTTTTATGATTTCAAAATTCTTTGTTTCTGTGAGTTTTAGGTTTGTCATATGGGGCAAAAAAATACCCAAATATAGACTCCTGACACCGAACTTGATAAACAAAACAAACAAACAAAAAAAAACACCTGGGAAACTAGACACAGCTGAGCTAAATCAGATAACAAGACATGGGGAAATAAAGACAAATGCTAATCAACATTAAACAGGAAGTAGCATGACGTAGAGAAGAAAACTTGATAACGTAATACAAGGAGACACTAGGGAGCCTAGACTACAGCGATGAACTAATATGAAAACCTCTGAACCATCAGAAACCAGCATTTAAAGCCACAACAACTAAAAACTAAACACATTAACAATGAACCGTATACAACATGAAGACGCAGAAAAGAAATGAATGTAAACCCTGGAATACTAAGCAACAGGAAATAAGCACTAGAAATAATAAACATAAGACAAAGGGAGACCCAAATATAAAAAACATATGAGACTGACTGTTACAGAAGTAAAGAAAAGCTGGACTATAAGAACTCTAAACCACAAAAACTAGAAAACTGTAATCAAACAGAGAATTTAATAATAAGTCCCAACAAACTAAAGGTTAGGGGTCAAAATCCCAGGACCATGACAACGTTTCCTGTTATTATAATGTGGGGAATATTTGTTGGGGGTAAAAATTAAGATATGCAGAGCAGGTATCACAGTGCAGTGTCATGCAGACATCCCAGTCTCCAGAAACATAAACACCAAAGCCTTTCCAAGCAACTTGAGATGACAAATTTGACCAAACTCACAAAGACTAAAGCGAAGGATATTTCTAGTTTGGTTCAGTTTTAATTTTACAGGCACACAGTATGATTTCGATTTTATTTCAGTTAACTAAAATCTCTCCCTCACTTAGTTGTAGTTTTTAGTTAACAGTATCTATTCTAACTAAATGTTGATGATACCAAATCACAGAGCTAAATTAGTTTGTCAGTGGTTACTCCAGTGTTTCCATGTTTTAGGGATTCCAGAGCACTTTCAGTCCTTGCCTCTGCCCTTTCTTTTTTTATTATACCTTTATTTCACCACAGCAGCAACACCGACACATAGAGTCAGCTCTACCTCATGTTCATGAAGTGGGGCTCAGGTAGGGGATGCAGGGTGGGGTTTCAGGTTGGCACATTAAACATGTGTCCCCTACAAAAGGTTATGGTATGAGACAATTACTCGTCCACTTCCTCCTGTCTGCTTTAATGTGGATGATAGTGCTGTGGTTAAATTTCAGTATGTGACAGTTGTGATAAGGATCTGAATTAGCTTTCACAGTCACTCAGGGAGCTATCCTGATAACACATGCCTCACCAAATCAACGAGATGAAATTGGCCTGTTTCCTCCATCTCTAGAGCTATTTGTGCAACACAGGCCCCGAATTGCAGCAAAGGGGGGAAAACCTGTTGTTACACTGGTGGATGACAGTACCTTAAAATGCCATTCCGTGCACCCAGGCTCAGCATCGGCAGAGCTGGGAGAAATGACAACACGGCAAATAGCAAATCCATTGACGTAATTTACCTTAGTGTCATTTAAAGGGAAAGAATAAAATCTGCAGGTGCCTTTATTTCTATGCGTGTTAGACACTCAAGTCTCAAACGCATCTGTGCCAAAGCTAGAACAGCAGAAAGTCCACATTCTGTCTTCTCCTCTGTCTATCCAGAGATTTTTAGCATGCACGGCAGCAATATTATAATCCACCAGAGCTGCTTCACCAACAGTGAATGGGATGCTTTGTAGACACAGTGGCAGCACCCAGGGGGATTTTATGGGCCCATTTTCTGGTTCATAGCTGTTAGCACTACAACAAGATGAAACTCATCTGGACGTTAAAGCTCAAACCGTCTATGAATTCTCAATTTCTTTTTTTTCTTTTTTCCCCCATTAAACATCAGTGTGTCACATGTCCACATGGGGAGATGTGTTGTGGCTTTTTTTTTTCCTCATTACATTCAACAGGAGAGCGTTCGGTGACAACACTGAGAGCAGTGCTGGTTTCTGCTGCGCAGCACTGGAACATAAAAGAACGACTTCAGCGTACGGTGAAAAAAACTTGCACTTGAGAAATTTTTCTGTTGTTGGGCAGCAACAGAAGAAACCTCAACTAGTGTTTTTATTTTATTTATTTATTGCCTGACTTGTTAAGCTTGAATAATAAAAAAAAAACAGTCTTTGCACTCATTTGGACTCATTTCCATTTCTCTTTCAGGTGTTATGGGTGAATATGAGCCAAAGATTGAAGTTCAGTTTCCAGAGGTTGTTCATGTTGCCAAAGGATCCACTGTAAAACTGGAATGCTTCGCTCTGGGAAAGTAAGCCCACTTTTAGTGCAGGTTCAGCACTGCTGCTAACAACCATTTCAAAGAAATATGTTGGAAGAAAAAGGTACTTTTTTCATGTGCTTTGCTGCTTAGCTAAAATCCTTATGTGTTTCAAGCCTGACTGTGATTAAAGAGCAGTGTTGTGGTGTAAGGATCTGTAGTTAATATATACAGGTTTGTAACACACTTTACTAAAGCACAAAGCACACGTCTAGGTAAGAAGCCTAAAGTAAAAAAGTGTGAACAGTTGCACTAAATTCCAGGATGTTAGGTTATTTTTTCAGCTTCACAGTCACAGAGAACAAAACCTCCCTTAAACTTTCCATCAGAATTATCTTTAGTGGCCATATTTGTTGTTTTCTCATCTCAATTTTGCCTCTGTCCACCACCAAAGTGGATTTTAATTAAAACAATGAAGATGCTGATTGACTTTAAGTATTGATGGAAGTTAATTGCATTAATTGACTTCCAGCCATTTTTATACACAGGTCGCCATTTTCAGAGGCTCAAATATATTTAGACAATTGACTGATAAAGAGCTTCGTGGCCAGGTGAGGCCTGTTCATGGACCATTTGATGATTGATTTGATTGGCTGCTGCTTGGCAACTCAAAGCTTCAGCTCCCTCTACAGATTTTCTGCACGACTGAGGTCTGGAGACTGACTAGGCAACTCCATGAACCTTAATGTGCTTCTTCTTTAGCCACTCCTTTGCTGCTCGGCATTATGCTGTGGGTCATGTTTCCACCTTCATGCTCGACTGTGGGCATGTTGTTCTTTGGCATCAATAATCAAATGGCCGAGGGAAATAATCAAATAATTATTTCCTTCACTGCGTATGACAAAGGCACCAAGGTAAACTGCATTTAGGTCACTCGCCTAATGCACTTGTTTTATTTCAGTGTGAGGGCCTTTGTCATTTATTGTTGACAAAGTTTCTTTGCTCTCAGTTTTATTGTGTGTATCTCCTCACACGCACACACGGAGTACAGTCGAGGGTTGTGTGTGTGTGTGTGCAATAAAAGTTTCCCAACAAGTGTTAAATGGTAAAGAGAGAGAAAAAGATGGATGCCAGTGAAAGTGTCATCATCTGAGCTTTTCAGTCGTCAGCTGCTGAAATCAAAGAAAGCTTTGGCGTAGCACCTTCAAACACCTTCAAACTGCCAATCAGCGCACTAGTGCTGATGCCTGGTGTGTTCACAGAACAATACAGAATTTAAGTGAAAAGGTCAGCCTGTTACTTTGTCCTGTGTTCGCCAATATCCAATATCAGGCCAATTTACAGTCCAAATATCAAATCAGTGCAACACTGACACTTGAACACAGTACAAAGGACAAAGCAGAATTGTGGCGGTTCATGTACATAATACACACATCTAGGTAAGGTATACTAATATATACAATCGGCTTAGTTTGTAGATTGGAAATCCAGCACGTTCTGTTATTAATATTGTGGTGCAGGAATTATGTATAGGGTAAACCATGTGAATTTGATCTGTAGTGTGGAGTGTGCGCTTGTTGAATCTCATGGATTTCAATCGCATGATTTAAAGTTATTTTGAGTACAATGTCCACCAGTCTTGCAGATTACTGTGTGAGTGCACTTTAACTCACTCTTACAGTGATCACACTGATAGAAAATATATTTTTAAGCTTTCAAGAACACTTTGTCTGCATATAATTGTTGTATACATTTTCAACAATCTTGCAGCTCACATTCTAATTCAGCGTTATAATTTCCATTAAAGATAATTCTAAATATATAGAAAATGCTTTGTCTCTCATTTGCCTATAGATTTCAAACTTCTTCTCTTCACAGCCCAGCACCTTCTATAAGTTGGAGGCGAGTCGACAATGTACCCTTTCCTAGGAAAGTGGACATGAGAAAAGCCAGCGGTGTCCTGGAAATCCCATATTTCCAGCAGGAGGATGCCGGCACATACGAGTGTGTGGCTGAAAACTCCAGGGGAATGAACACAGTGAAAGGAAAGCTCTCTTTCTACGGTAGGTGATCCAGTCGTGCATGAATATTTGACCACCGTGCACCACATCTGTCAGACCTGCTCAGACTGCAAGGCAGCAAAAGCAGACACAACTTTTTCTTGTAAAGCCGGCAGTGGCAATCAGCAGCGGCTTGGCATGGCATGCATGAGGAAGGTTTGTTTTAAAGGCACATCAAAATGATTAAAGGCCGTCAGCCACGATGCCTCTAATATTTTGATCCAGATTAAAGGGGTGATGCGGATGAGGCTGAGCCCTTGGATACGACCTTGTTGGTGAGCCTCGTATTGGGTTTCCACCAGATGGCATCATGATTGACATCCAACTTGACTGGAGATCAAAGCTGTTAACTGTACTATACATAGGCCAGTGGCACATATGTCAAGGACTTAATCTGCACAGTGGCATCTGGATCAACTGGAAAGGGGTTAGGAGATTTCACTCATTGTTGCTGATAGTCTTACGGTTGATGTCACACCCACTGAGTTCGGAAGAAGTTAAGATAACCAAAGACTATTTAATTCCAAAATAAGGAATTAATTTTGGAATTAAAAATCCGGATTTAAATCCGATTGCGATGCTTTTGGCGTCACCTTAAACTGGCAGTTCATGCTCGAAAACCCTCAAGTGTGACTGAATTTAAACAATTCTGCTAAGAAGAGTGGGCCAAAATTCCTCCACAGTGATGTGAAAGACTCACTGCCGGTTATCAGAACCTGCCGAGGATGACACGACCGGTTATCAGGTTTAGGCGGCAGTTAATATTTCACACAGTGCCAGGTAAGTTTGGACAGGGTTTATCCCACAGTAAACAAAATCATCGTGTAAAAATTGTATTTTGTGTTTACACAGGTTACCTTTCTCTAATATTAAAAGGTGTTTGATGATCTGAAATATGTGTGACAAATGTGCAAAAAAAAAAAACTAAATCAGGAAGAGTGCAATTTTACACAGCACTGTGTGGTGGATTATCAGAATTACAGCACATAAACCCAAAGAATTTATTTCTTTTCAAAAAGTATATATCCATCTTTCTGTATGCTTAATCATGTTCATTTTGCCTGAAAAATTATGATTTTTGTGACTTATCAAAGCTGAAACTTAGGGAGAGAGTATTATCAGTCTATCCACATGCTCAGAAAAAAGGATTCCAGTAAAAGTCAGTTTATGTCCCTACAGGACACACAGGAATATCTGTGTCCAGGTAACTGTGTGTACCCTTTCCAGGGGCCAAAAAGGTAAATACATTTTCCAAAAGTGTAAAGGGTACATATTTGCACTGTTTCTTCTAGATTTTAAGGTGCAGTATCAGAAGACAGTCTGTGTTCTGCCAAATGCAAAAAGAAATAAGGTTAAAAATGATTTCACTCTGAGATTGTAAGGCTGTTCTGAATATTTAAGTCAAATGAAAAGCATGTAATCCATTCTGACAAGTTTCATTCTGCATCCATCTCGGGTATTAGCGGCGCGGTGGTTTTCTCCAGGTGCTTCACATTCTTCCCACAGTCTGAAGATTTCTGCTAGGAGTATATGAATAAATAAATATGGAAAAATACATTTTAATGAAGGGGAAACCCCGTACCTAATTTTTGACCTTTTTTAAAAGTTCTGTTTTTATACTGTTGCAAAAATTGCTTCAAGACAGGTCCTTGTAAGTCGCTGCAGTTCCATGAAAAACTAAGCACACGATTCAATAGCTTTTAGAACCACCGTTGGCGACAGTAATTTGAGTGATCATTTTCTGTGTGACTTTATCAGTTTCTCACATCATTGTAGTGAAATATTGACCTGCTCTTCTTTACAGTGTTGCTTCAGTTCATTGAGTTTTGCAGGCTTTTGTTTCAGCCGAAGTCCAACCACAGCATTTCAGTCGGGTTGCGGTCTGGACTTTGACTGGGCCATTGCAGCACCTTCATTCTTTCCTTTTTCAGCCATTCTGTCGCCGATTTCCTTGATTGGCTGTTGGAGAGATGGCCTCAAACAGAGGAGTTCATGGTCAGCTCAGTGACTGCAAGATGCCCAGATGCTGTGGCTACAAAACGAGCCCAAATCATCACCGTGCTTGACAGTTGGTGGAGTTGGTATGAGGTGTTTGTGCTACTATGCTGTGTTTAGTTTTCACCAGATTTGGCGCGTTATGGCCAAAACACTCCACTTTGGTCTTGTCTGTCCAAAGGACATTGTCTTGTGGTTTATTCAGCACCTGACTGCTGGTAACCATCTAAGACAGTTGATAATAAGATTTAAAATACATAGATAAAACAGTGTTGTTACAGTCATGTTTTTACTGATATTTTGGCCAGGATGTTTCATTTCTGTCAAGGTGTTTGAGGCTCTTTACTTGTGCTTTGAACATTCTGTGGATTTTCCTCCCACCTTGACATCTCTCTGTTTTCTTCCTTCTTATTTTCTCCCCTTCCAGTCCTGCTGTGTCAGCCGTCACAAATAACTCATTTGAGGCATTAAACAATTTGCCATTATTTATAACAGCCTTGGAAGCACTTAGCCTCCCTCACTCTAACGGCCCAGGAGCACGCTGTGATCCACCGTGGCTTGATTCGTCCCTCTGAGCCACCTCTCCTCTCTCAGTTTTGATGCCTTTTGTCAGTCTCTCCCTCTCTCCCACCCCTGCTGTCTGCAGCCAGGTGATAAAAATCAGTAATCTTATTTTGAACTCCCTTTGAATTAAGCCTTTGAGACATTCGTCAGCAGTGAAAGCCAATGGGGGGATCGATAAGGGTATCTCTTGTACATCTAAGCAAGCTACAGTGGAAAGAGCATGGCTTTGTGTTAGACAGGAAGGAATGAAGGTGTTACTTTATGGAGGCACATTGGTCACACTTTTAATACCACTGTTGATGTACTAAGAAACAGAAATACGGCTTTGTTTGTCTCGCTATTACATAGAGAACATGAAAGAGCCGTGTTTTTATTAAAACAGTATTTTTACATCACTTTTTTCCTCTCTTTGATGTATTTGAGTGAATAAACGATTTAGCTTCAGGTGAAAGTAGATTTGCAAACATAGCTGCTTCTAGCCACCGTTTTTCTCCTTATTAGTCATAATTCTGTATTGGATGAAGTTTTTAACAGCAAATCGGAGCCATAGACGAGAAGGTTTGTTAAATTTCCCCTGTGAAGAAAGCGCTTTGAAAAGAAATGGGCTTTTGCTCACTTGCTGATGTCAATATTACTCAGAGGGGAAGTAAATGCAGAACTGTGACAGGTTAGTTTCCCTGTTGTGTTCCCATTTGTGTTTTTGCTGGCTTACTGCTGCATTATCTCATAGTGATTCCACTGATAAGGCAAATTCCCATCTTTCCTCTGCTTCAGCCTCTCGACATCGGACCTGATTGCATGCGTGCTTAGCCCCGGTGCGGGCTGGGATGGGCTGCCTGCTTTCATTTTGCAAGCGTATTCTGAGGGTCGATACATACGCAGCAGGTGAGGGATAGAGTGAGGGACCCTGACAGCGAGGGGGAAGAGAACAACGATGACAACGTGGCCCCGAAAAATGCAGTGGCTGGCACAGCCCAGTCTGGAGTAGAATGAATGGATGTCAGGCTAAATAACTGGTGATGGTGACGTTTATAGGAAAGCCAGTTTCCTGTCTTTCCCATTTGTTCCAGCAGATGTATAAAGGCACACGGTGCAGTTGACTGAATGCCTACAAAGCTTGTACAGTGTCGGTATAAATATAGTGATTGTGTACTTCCTTCATTCAGAAAACATCTAGAGCGAAGAATAAAAAAAATGTTCAATTTCATCTTCTGCATGATATCATGAAAACATTTAGAGAATCCAGAGAAATCACATGCAGGAAATCAGGCACAATTCTGTGGTGGAAATCACTCCATCACTCCAGGAACATCTCTCTGTTGAGCGTCCTCAGGCCTTCCTGTTTTCATGACCCACTGTCTGCATGGGTTTCCTCCCACTGGCCACAGACATGTTAACCGGTGTTTCTAAATTGGCCGCACTTGTGAATGTGAGTGTGAATGGTTGTCTGTGTCTCCGTGTTAGCCCTGCAAGAGACTGTCAGGGTGAACTGTCACCCCACCTCTCACCCAGTCTCAGCTGGGATAGGCTCTAATACATCCAGGGTTTGAAGCAACAGAGGTGGCATCCTTTTCAGGCCTTAGTCGTTTCAGCAAGACAATTCCCAACTATATTCTGCACACTTTCCAAAAGCAGGAGCTAAACTGGCATGCCTTCGGTCCAGACCTGTCACCCACTGAAAACATTTGGAGCATTGTGAAGCGAAGAAGATATACACCAAGGCCCAAATTGTTGAGCAGACAAATTCTTATTCAGCAAGAAGTTGAAAACATTTCACTTGCAAAATTAAATCCACTTGTCGCCTCGTTTCCCAAATGCTCACAGAGGGTGAGTCACAGCGGTGATGTCACATTTCCATTTGTCTCTTTCGGAGTTTAGCAGCAGGGGTGTGCTCACGTTTAAGGTGGGCATGTAAATGCAGCATTCAAATGAAACAAACAAGGGAAAATAATATCCGTCCATCTTCTTCCACATATCCAATTCAGGTTCATGTGGGGGCTGGAGCTTATCTCAGCTATCACGTGGCAAGAGGCAGGGAACTGGACAGTGTGCCGGGGCTAACACGTAGAGAAAGACAACCATTCAGGCTCACATTCACACCTATGGCCAAATTAGAATCACCAATTAACCTGTATGTCTTTGAACTGGGAGAGGAAACTGGAGTACCCAGAGCCCACGCAGGGACAGGGATAACATGCAAACTCCATACACAAGGGCCCCAAGGGACCAGCGTACTCGATATATTAGAACCTACTGACTGGAGTTAGTAGAGCACAGTGGGAAACGTGTGAGACTTCAAATTAAGAGTTAGCATATATATTCAAAGAAAAATAATACTGATATTTTTGTTTGTTTTTTCATTTTAACATTTGAGCTGTTTTTACTACTTTACAATAAAATGTAGAGTTTGAATAATCAGCCACTCCATGTACATTTTACAGTGTGTAACTTTGTGTATTTACATTACTACTGAAGTGTTACTTCAATAAAGCAGCTACACGTTTAAAAAAAAAAAAAATTACTGATATTTGGCCCCACTGTTGTAATAATGTATTCCAAGATGAATCAATATTTTGGCAAATCAATATTTTGCCGCATGCCTATCTGAGAATAATGAATCTTCTCTGAAGCAGCATAAATAACAGATTATTCATCTTCCAGCAGCTTTTAGTTTAAAAGAAATTTATCTTGTTTCCCCAGCTGCGCTGATGGCAGCAACACTGCCTCCATACAAGTCAGATGTTAACGATCTCAGCCAACCTTGTGCTGCAGCCTCATATACCAGAATGATCTTGGAGACCTATATTGTGGCACGTGATCCACAGACACAAATCGCTCTTTCATACTGGATGAAATTTGCCCAAGACTCCAACGTAACTAAGCAAGACCACACAAATACCCCCCACACACACACACACGCACTTTTTATCAGCCTTCTTTGCTTTTTGTTTCTGAACACCCACAAACACACACACATACACACACTTCAAATACATGCTGAATCTGTAATGCACGGAGATAGTGGGATTTGCAGCCACTGAATTTCTCCTGTGTTTCATGCTTTATTCAAAGGCAAAATAGTGTACAGCAGAAGCCAATTAGAACACGATTTGTACTGTAAGGGAAAAGGTCGGTCCTTGACAGGTAGGTAAGATCTGTGGAATGGAAAAATGTGGTCAGCCATTCCTCCTGTCCTGCCCCTGGCCTTGTGTGATATAGGATGATAGTGGCTCGACTTACACAGGCAGAGGAATGTACAGAACATTACACAGAGAAAGCTTTAAAGATCTAGTTTTATGTACCCCTTTTTTCAGCTTAGTCATTAACTAGCCCTGAGTTACTTGCATGACACAGCAAGAATCAATTCTCCTTCCGTATAATTATACCATTATTTACAGAGACTGTATTGAATGGAGCGTTTTTATGGTGCCAGTACCTACCCTAATGAATATGGATCTGGTATTCATTCCTTTTGTTCAGGTATATGAACACTAGGAAAGTAAAAGAAAGCATCAAAAGAGAAATTCTGTGATTTTGGGCTGTGAATGAAGGCAGTAGATGCATGATTCAAGGTTTGTTACGACACCTCAATAAAGAAAAATGTTATCATTCATTAACCGACCTGTGGGCCAATTTGTAAACAGACTCAGGAAAAAAAGCAGAATGGTGACACAGAGGTGTATATAGTGATACAAGTCTCTGTGCATATTTATATATGTGTGTGTGTGTGTGTGTGTGTGTGTGTGTGTGTGTGTGTATATAATATATATATATATATATATATATAATCTATTTAGCAGCAGCTCACTGCATTTAAGTAGGCAGACATGGTCAAGATGACCTGCTAAAGTTCAAACTAAGCATCAGAATGGGGAAGAAAGATGGTTTAAGTGGTGCCAGGCTGATTATCTCAGAAACTGATGATCTACTGGTGGGCACAGTACATACAGTACATACAGTACATACAGTGGACAGTGAGTGTATACAGTAATGATGAAAAGCAGGTATTCTGACATATATTACTGTTACAATATCAGATTTATAAGATTATCTGCAGTCATGAAAAATTGAAGTTTTCACAAGATTGTATGCATTCCTGTGAAAACTTTCAAAGTCCAGCCTTCAACCTGATTGAAATGCTGTGGTATGAAATTTAGAGAGCTGTGCATAAATGAATGCCCGCAAAGCTCAATGAACTGAAGCAATGTTGCAGATATATGAGACTGATAAAATCATAAAGAAAATGATTCCTTCATGTTCTTGCTGATAAACGTGGGTCTACATGCTAATGAATGATGGGGTGTTAGTTTTTCACAGGATTGCGTAGGGTCTTTCTTCTTCACAGGATCTTGTGAAATTCAAAATACAAGTGATGATACGAGCGGCAAGAAAACATCTAACCAGAACTGTATAAAAGCATTTTTAAAAAAAGAAACAATTATTTACCATACTACTGATCCACTAACTTCACTGGAATTCACCTATAATCATTTTAAGTTTTTGACACAAATACCTGTGTTTGTTTTTTTATAATAAAGCACTGTCCTTCACTGCACTTTGATTCACTGTCTATTACACAGTTTCAATATAAATACTATAAATAACAAGAGGCTTTTTTTTGCTTTGATCAAAACACAAGGTTAGAGGGTTTAAGGGTTTGCAATCTTCCTCAAAAGCTGCAATATGCCCTTAAAACCTCCAGCAGAAAGATAGTGCAGCCTGTTCTTGCCTCCATATATTACAGTTCAATTTTCAAGTGATAGCTGAAGTCATTAGAATTTAACATCCTTCAAGAGTTTCATTCTGCACATTAGAAAGCGTATTTCTCGCTCGTTGTTGGCATTTACAAATGTTTTAGAAAATTAGGCCAAATGACTGAGTACAACTGTCTGCACTTTGGACAAAGATTGGTTGTACATGGCCGTGCAATCAAAACAGATAAACAAATAGTTTCACTCATTATGCTAGCATTATTTCACTGTGCAAATGATCACACTCATAATAGTCCTTCTAATTGTGAAAATCTGCCAAGCCCATATGTGTAGGGCATGAATATAGAAAGATGCAGAAGAGGATGGATGGCATACATGCTGGTTCTCCCCCTGTTGCAATGCAAGGAAGAGCATTACGTGTGAGGCTGATGAGAGTCTTGGGGCAAATGGAGCAACAGGAGAGGGGAAAAAATGCTTTGCTTTGTTGCTGCAGCGCACTGCTGCACATACTAAGTCTGATTTTTTTTTTTGCCTAAAGTACATTTTTTGTGGTACTGGTACTCTGCATGCTTAGTTCATGTCAGTATTGTGTAAATTTCCTCAGAAAGGATATTTTTTGTGCAGCAGACATTCGCTGCCAATGAAAACATGTGGGGTGAGATTTTTAGGTAATTGGAAGATGAGTATCACGCTTCGGGTATCCACAAAATATCCAAACATTTTGATCATTTTGGTTTACACAGTATGAGAGGAGCTTCTTACTTTGGTGGCAACTTAAACATAGTGTAAAGTGTTTAGCTGAGATGTTCAGAGCTGAGAATGTCAGATTTTGCGAGAAATGCGTCAAAACAACTGAGACAAAGTGTTTACTCTCATTCTCTCTCGTATTTTCCAGCTCCTCCTCATCTCATTGAGAAACCCCAAGATGTCCAGAAGCTCATCGATGACTCGCTGGTTTGGGAGTGCAAAGCCACCGGGAAGCCCAAGCCTTCATACAGGTGGATGAAAAATGGAGAAAACCTGGAGTCTACAGAGGTGAGAGCTCCCAAGTGCCTGCATGTCTTTAGTGCTGAAGATAAAGCTCCCCTTTGAAGGCTAGACTTTCTATGGCAGCGTTGCGACAGATGTTTCTCACACACGCCGTGCTGCTGAATGAAGAATTGGAGCAACCATGTACTGTATTTTCAGAGCTTTATTGCGCTGCTTGTTCAAGCTTTACTGACTAATTACCTTGCATTATATTCTTCTTCATTACAACACAGTGCCTCCTGTTCAGTTTATGTTACTCACTTCTGCAAAACAGCATTTATTTCAAAGGAATTAAACTGTGTCTGCGCCGCTTTGCTGTGCTGAGACTAAACTGTAAACAGGCCAAGTATTTCATGGTAGTCAGGAAGCACAGTGATGCAAGAGCTACCCTAATCTCCTGCTAAATCTCTCCTAGCCGAGCGCGGTTATTAATCCTGTGCCACCAAAGAAGAAAAAGCTAAGATTCTCTATACAAACACTGTATATCCTACTTTCATTTTAGCTCACTGCCCCCCTCTCAATTCCCATTATGAGTCCTGTGATGAGAGATGAGTCTATTAGGACCAGCCTACTTCCACATCCCAACTTTAACTGAACTCTGCTGTTGGCATTTGCAAAAAAAAAACAAAACACATGACTCCCTTTATTTATTATTTATGTTGGATTATTATATCAGATCATTTAGCCAGGTTGTTTGGAAAATAACGATTGGACATTCAGGCACAGCATGCACCTGATAAATAAACAGGCATTATGTTAATTTGGTTCATTATGCAAAAAAGGCGACAAACACACCAGAGGATATCGATCAGTACTTGAATGTTATACATGTGCTGGAAATGAACTCAGTGTGTTGTTACCGGAGGCAGTGCTCTACACGGCGTAGCATCTTTCATATATTAAAAAAAAAAACGGATTTGGCTTGCCATCAGGGGAGAGTAATCAACAATCTGTTTAGCCAATGGCAAACACTTTTATCAGCACCTCTTATGAGGTAACACTCTTGTGTTTCTGTGTGTGAGAGTAATCATATTATTGTTTTCGTTATTTGGCAGCTTCTTAAAAGTAATAAACAACAAAGCAGATGATTTATTCCCTTTTACTTATTGTGACCTTACACCTACTTCTTTCTCTTTTCGTTGTAAATGCGACCTCAGTTCCAAAACTGTTGGAATGCTGTTTAAAGTGTTAATAAAAAAAAAGTTTTAATGATTTGCAAATCTCATAAACCCATGTTTTGATTACAGTAGAAAATGGAAAATATATCAATGGTACACTTTAAGAAAAAAAAACAGCTAATTTTGAATTTGATGGGGTTGGACAATGAAACTGAAACACCTGTCATTTTGGTGTGGGAGGTTTCATGGACCAGCCTGGTGGCCAATCTTCATTAATTGCACATTGCACCAGTAAGAGCAGAGTGTGAAGGTTCAATTAGCAGGGCAAGAGCACAGTTTTGCTCAAAATATTGCAATGCACACAACATTATGGGTGACATACCAGAGTTCAAAAGAGGACAAATTGTTGGTGCACGTCTTGCTGGCGCATCTGTGACCAAGGCAGCAAGTCTTTGTGATGTATCAAGAGCCACGGTATCCAGGGTAATGTCAGCATACCACCAAGAAGTGAAACATGTATTGTTCTCTGATGAGTCCACCAGCCCCAAAGAAGCATACCACCCAGACTGTTGCATGCCCAGAGTGAAGCATGGGGGTGGATCAGTGATGGTTTGGGCTGCCATATCATGGCATTCCCTTGGCCCAATACTTGTGCTAGATGGGCGCATCACTGCCAAGGACTACCGAACCATTCTGGAGGACCATGTGCATCCAATGGTTCAAACATTGTATCCTGAAGGCGGTGCCGTGTATCAGGATGACAATGCACCAATACACACAGCAAGACTGGCGAAAGATTGGTTTGATGAACATGAAAGTGAAGTTCAACATCTCCCATGGCCTGCACAGTCACCAGATCTAAATATTATTGAGCCACTTTGGGGTGTTTTGGAGGAGCGAGTCAGGAAACGTTTTCCTCCACCAGCATCACGTCGTGACCTGGCCACTATCCTGCAAGAAGAATGGCTTAAAATCCCCCTGACCACTGTGCAGGACTTGTATATGTCATTCCCAAGACGAATTGACACTGTATTGGCTGCAAAAGGAGACCCTACACCATACTAATAAATTATTGTGGTCTAAAACCAGGTGTTTCAGTTTCATTGTCCAACCCCCGTATGTCAACAAATCTGGGACGGGAGCGACAAAAATCTGAAAAATAAGTGGTACTAAAAAAATGAAATGGCTGCTTTAACATTATGCAACTACTTAGCTTAATTGGCAACGGGCGGCAACATGATTGGGCATCAGAAGAGCATCTTAGAAAGGCAGTTTCCCAAATGTAAAGATGGACAGAGGTTCACCAGTCTGCCAAATACTGTCTACAAGTTGTGGAACAAGTTCAGAATAATGTTGCTCAATGTGAAATTGTGAAAAGTGCACAAGGGTCATACTTCAGCAAGACGATGCTAAAAAAGAGGCCAGGTGCTGAATTGTCCTGCCTGCAGTCCAGACTTTTCACAGACTGAACCAAAAAAACAAATAATGTAAATAAATAAGCAGACCGAGGACTGTTGAGCAGCTAGCACTTTTATCAGACAAGTCATTAAATTCAAAATTACCTTATTTTTATCTTAAAGTGGTGCATTTCCTCACTTTAAACATTTCATTTGTTTTCCATATTCTATTGTCAATAAAATAGAGATTTATGAGAATTGCAAATTGTAATATTCACTTTTTTATTTACATTTTACACTTTTTTGGACTTTGAGTTGTAGAATGAACCTAAAATGAACGCCTCATAAAGAGACAAAACTGCACACGCACGTAGAGCACACTCAGCCGTCTGTACACGAAGCAGTAAATGTATGATTAAAGGTTGCACTGACGCACTGATGTTTGTCCTTCACGTTTCATCTTAACATACACATAATTAATGGATATATTCCAAATGCATGGGTGAATGGATTAATCAGCAAAGGTGTTACATTGTTTGAAATGCCACCATTAACCACAGTGGCTTAATGAGTGGAAGAGGGAAAGGTCAGTGATGTAAGAAGCGGTGGGGAGAGGATGCACCATTTGTTGTTATTTATTAATGATGAATCAACTGAGGCTTTTCTGACAGAGTAGTTCACTGGGAGTTAGTTCTGTTGAACTTTTAGCAAAAAAAAAAAAAAAAAAAGGGCAACATAAAAGTCATTTTTTGACCATGTCTGTGGGAACAGTCGAGCAGGTTTCTAGGGTGTAACATAGTCAAGTACATGTGCGCTACATTTGCTTGTTAAATGATGACATATCAACACTCCATTCATACTTTTCCCAGGACCAAGCCTCATCTGTGTTGGTTGAAGCTCCCATCTTTTCCGTGTGCTGCAGTGCTGTCTCCCTGTTTTTAATACATATGAAAAACAGCAAAAGACTAATCAGCTGTCACTCTGCCCCTCTGCAGCTGTTTTATTAACACTTGCATTGGTGAAGATCAGTTTTCCTCATACCTTAGGATGGTACTTGTCTCAATTCATCACTGGACTTTTATCCAAAAAACGCTAACTAAACCTCACGTGAAAACTAAAAGACATTTGCTGTTCTGTTTATATTACCATAATCATACCTCTGTGGGTAGCCATGGGGTGGCAGATAATTATGACAACCTTCCAAAACCAGGCTGGTATTAGCTTTTCACCTTCTTTTATGTCCAAAGTCATAGCAGGAGTATGTGTGTTTGTTTTTGCAGAAATACTTTAGCCAGAACATGCTATATCATTTCTTTAGCCATCAGCTAGCTAGCTAGCTTATAGCTAAATTCTTACTCCTCTCAACCTCATAAATCTCTTTTGTCCATGGATGCTGGACACTGCACTGTAATGACGCAATAAATTCCATTTATATTTAAATTCCATGAGACAGTAAATGCTTGCAGACCTCAGCCATTTAGACTGCTTATAATATAGCTCACCCGTGAGGTTCTGGAAATTAAAAATTCCATTCATATCAACTTTCTTCTAACAAAAACACATTTTATTTGCAATGTAAAGGAAAAGAACTACTCTGCCCACAATCCTAAACTGAAAGAGCAGCGTCTCTGATTGGTGGAGATGGTAGCAGCTGTTACCATGAAACCTTGAATGTCAGGTCGCCCAAAACATCAGTGCTTCAGGAATGAAGCTTTGTACCATATCATTAACTAGGCTATCCTTTATTACACACACACAAAACATCCATTTTCTTCCACTTATCCAGTTCAGGGTCGCGGGACAAATAACCATTGGCACTCACACAAAACGCAAACTACGAAATATAAATCTCTTATACAACCCTATACAGGGTCAGTGGAGAAAATTGATGGGAAATTCATGTCTGAAACCAGAACCATTATAAAAGCAGATGGTCAGTGCTAATAAGCTCTATAGCAACTCTCTTATTGATTTTTACGTTTTTGATATTTTTTATTTATTTTTTGGATTGTTGACAGTGAGCAGGCCTTAGTGTCCAGCTTGTCTTCGTGATGCCTTTTTTTTTTTTACCTATGTCAGAATGGTTTGGGGTTTTTTGGAATATTTCTTTTCTCGTGGCTATTTTGATCTGAAGGACCTCACTCTCTGCTGCTTTATTGACAACGACTGCCGGATTACAGGCAGTGCAATTAAAAGGAAACTCCACCTGAAACAGGATTTAGTCCATTTGGATGACTATGGGACCACCGTACAGATAGCTTACTGGTTTGTATTCTAATTTAGGGTTCCCCCGTCTTAGGACTCTCATACAAAAGGCTTCAAGTTTTTGGAGTGAATAATGCTGTTTTAAGTGTGGATTGATACTTAAAAAGGATCAGACAGCTGGTTGAAATTCCTTGTTTTCCATGTTCATTCAAGTCTAAGTGGCGCAAACAGGCTTAGCCTCAAGTTTTTGTTCTTGTTACTGGAAAGCCAGTGTTGTGCTTCCTTCATGTCTGCTACTTCTCTCCTGCTCAAGCGCATAGAGTAAATGAATCAAATGTCAGTGAAGAGAATTAGCAGATTTCTTAAGCAGTTCTCCTCCAGTGAGCACTAATAATTTCTTTTTGTTAAGCCCTGTAGTGATATTTTCTTTTTCTCATTCATCAAAGATCAAACTTGTAGGATTAGAGTATAATAGAATAAAAGATCCCCCCTCCCCTTAAATCCAAGGAGTAGATTGAAGCTGTCATGATAATATGAGATGAAATGTAGCCTGTGTAAGTTTTACAGGTGTTTTGCATCATTCTCACAAAGACTCTTCGTGAGCAGTAATTCTGGGGAAGACTGGTGTGGATGTGCAATCTAAACAAAAAAAGCCCTTTTTAAAAAAATATTTTGCAGGGATTTGTTTTGTTTTGTTTTGTTTGTTGATTTGTGTGTGTGTGTGTGTGTGTTTATCACATGAATCAATCTGGAGTTGATGGCAAATGACATTGCCAATCATTTTTATTCAGCATAAGGCGTACAGATGGTCCCCCCCAAGTCCCTGCGTGAAAAACTGCTGATTTGAGAGGAATGTCATGGTTAATTAATAGCTGCCATAAATGGGAATGCTTTCCATGCACAGACTGATATACGCCAGCATTTGCCTCCCTCGCCAGCAGGGATATTCGCCCCTGCACATCCGGAGCTACCGAGCGGTATGGAAATTCAGGCGCAACCTGCTCAAACACAGGATTAGTTTGTGATCTTTCAGTGAGGACAGTCTCTCTCTTTTCATGTCACGGTACCTTAATCCTTCGCAACTGGCGTTCAGGGCGCTCCAGAAACCCCTATGGAAATAGGTTCTAATGACATTAAGGGTGAGGCTGGGGGAGAACACAGGAGACGCAGGGGGAGGAGGGGAAAACCTGACACAGCTGCATAGAGATGTATGAGAACTGCTCAAGGATTTAATACTGTAGTGAAGGAGTTGTGCGAAAACTCAAGTTCAGGGAGATAAATGTATATTGGGGATTAAATGTCCGAGTGATTCACTGATCCAACTGAGTTTTTAGTTCATCGGGTCTAGCCGTCCTTAAATAGATTTTAATTTGATGGCTCAGTGACGAGCAAGATTTCCCCCGCAGGCAGGCAAATAGTCCAAACAGATGAAGTGGAGGTACAGCATGACCGTGTACACAGCACTTAGTATGTATAGGGCACACCTATCTAGAAAGCAATTTTCACAGTGCCGTATACCTCAGATGTCTCGATACTACTTCCCCTCTTATCCCCTCTTTCTGCTGAAGGGGAAACAGGCCCCGTGGTGCAGTCAGAGATATAAATAGAGCATGGTTTTATTTCACTCTCATAAACATGTAGATTGATTAGGGTCATTTTCTGCTAGCCTGCCTCCATCCACCCAAGCCTTTCCCTCCATTAGTGATGAAAACCTAGATTTATTGCCACGTCTGTCACTTCCAGAGCATAATTCACTGGACCACTGGCTGCCTGTTTTTATGTAGATGAGCCATAGGAGTAAAGCATATTAAAGGCATGTGTCTGTTTGTCCATAGGAGCGCATACAGGTCGCCAACGGGGTGCTGTCAATCAGTCGCCTGACCCTGACTGACACCGGAATGTATCAGTGTGTGGCTGGGAATAAGCACGGTGAGGTCTACTCCAACGCAGAGCTCCGAGTTATAGGTAAGACACTGGCTCAGTGTACGAGTGCGCAGGGTGTGCCGTGCAGCATGTGTGCTGCCTTGAGATGTGTGCGCCAGAATGTTTTTGTTTTCAAGTTCGCTCCCTCTTCAATACTGCCGGATGACCTCTGACCTCCCTCTTATTGGCTACTAATTGAAAAGCATTAATTATAAGATGAATGCGTCCTGCTGACAGTGATGTATGTCAGAGCTGCTTTGTTCACCAGCCTCGCCCATCTGCGCTGTCAAGCCTGTCACTCTCCAGTCTTTGCCGGCAGCAGCCCTCATTCACCATTCAACCTCCAGCCTGTCGCATCCTGATCATGTAGCTGATTTGGGATTGGGCTCAATACAGCTGATTTTACCGGTCAAGGTGGAGATTGAGGGGAGAATGAGAGGGAGGTTATCGGACTGCTGCGCACGCCTTTTTTTTAAAAGCAGTTTTCAGCAAAGGCGAGTTATTATGAAAGTATGATCACATAAGTGAAGAGATTCGCGTGCAGCCTGACTGAGAATAATAATAAACTTACATCAATCTCTCCAACCCATCAGCTGTGGGCATTGCTATTCAGCATTCTGATTACTAATTATCCACATTATAAAAGATCTGTAATCCGCTGTCATTGAATTATCCGTGGCAGTAATTCAATGTATTTGTGATCCCATTCTGCAAACTGGTGAAAAAATGATGAGCGCTGCTTTTAAAATGAGATAAACGATCTGAGATAAATTGTAGGAAGAGAAGAAAGTGTGAGGCTTTTACAAATACTGGCTTTAATATTCTGCTCTTGTCTCAGCTGTTGCCCCAGATTTTTCTCACAATCAACTGAGGAGCCAGACGCTGGTGAAGGTAGGAGGAGATGTGCTCATCGAGTGCAAGCCCAAGATGTCTCCTTGGGGTGTGATCTCTTGGCGGAAGGGCAGCGAACCGCTCCGAGAGACTAACAGGTGACACGGTATTCACTGTTAAGCCCAGCGTAAGACCTGCTGTACTTTATGCATGTGCCCGTATTGCTTTGAATTAGAGAGACATTAAAGACACGTTTTATTCCAAACAACGCTCACCCCTTCCACACCTGTCATCTGGTTCTCATTTAAATACAACACTGTATAAGAACAACACCAGTGTGAAGTGCAGCCGGTTGCGGTAATCGTCGAGATGCAACAGAAAATGTCAATCACCGTCAATACGAGAGGTCGAAATCAGAAGATTTCAGCTTTTGTAGCTTCATTTATTTAAGTTCCCATCACTGATGATGAGGGTTAAAAGGTGCAGGCACATCAAAATACATCAAAATGTACAAATACATTTGTGTTCAACAATAAGATATATTGTACAATCAATAACAGCATCAACTGGCAACCACTTTACGGTTTCTTCATGAGAACTGTAACGAGTATGAATGAATTTACCATTTAGCTTGCATACCATAGCAGAGGTTCAAATTTGTGGTGCACGTTTTGTACGTCTGTCTATGCTTCACGTTACAAAAGTACTGGTGTTTTTTTATAGGAATTAAAAAATAGACAGTGTCAGTGTGCACTGTAATGCTTAAATCTCAGAGGCTTATTTTGTCACTGCATATCCACGGAGAGATTTTGATGCTCTCTTCGGATGTGGCTACACTCAGCTAAGAGTAAAAGCAGCATGAAGCCGAACTGAGTAATGGTTAATGGGGTTTACCGTGTTTTATCTCCAGCTCTAAAGTGGCGGACGAACAGACTGGCTGCTGAGTAAATTTCAATGTGCTAATCAAGCACTTTTCACCTCAGCGGGACGATAACGGCTCCGAAAATTAATCATTCAACTTCTGACAAGTTTCTGAGGAGCGGAGGGCGATCTCAGCGTCCACTCACATTTGGCCCCTGAGATGTCACGTGGGCTACATGTGATAACCTTTTGCCACTGTTGCTGTGTGTCTGTCTGAATCCAGTGTGAAGTCTGGCCCAGTAGCCTCACTGGAGACAGGGGTCGCCCGTTGGGTGTCACCATTCTAGCATGACTCTGCTTTGACAGCAGGGCTGTGTGCACACTGTCTTGCCAGGCTTTGCATATATACAAAGCAGTGTTGTTGCTTGTCAAACAAAGTGGCGGGGAATTTGCATAGTGGTTTCGCTGCTGGTGCCCTTCACTTGCCCTGTGCCGCTTCCATAACGAGCCTCAGCCTCACAGCACTTGGACCATTTTGATTCTGCCGTTTTGAACTCGTAGTTTGGATTATTTTCGCATTTGTCGGTGCGACGTGAACGCACGTCGTGGTGAAGCGATAAATAAAGCGGCGGCGTTTGAAGTTAAATTGATGGTTTGTGATGCTTTGTTTCCATGAAATTCCATCGCTGCGTACACTTGTCCTTCAGTGGTTCTCACTCATTAATGACTATGACTCACACGGTGGGCGACTGCTGAGATAAATAAGAAGTGACTCAAGATTTGAATCGTTCAAATATAATTAAGCAACTACTCCTGAATAATTGAAATTAGAAGTTTGTTGTGGTGAAGCAGTAACAGGAAGATAGATTTACTGCAGCTATTCAGTTTGTCAGTGTGGCAAGTATTAATGGACTAATGACTAATGACTAATGGACATTTAGTAGATGGATTTCTTTACGCTGTCTTTGTTCTGGTAGTTTGAAAGTCCGTTTGATGTTCAGTGATGTGTTTTAATGCCTTTACTCGCACTAAATAAATGATATTTGGCTCAGACCACCTGTGCCGCTGTTCCAAAATGAAACAGAAAGAAGCACAGATTTGAAATTAAAATTCAAACAGTCCCAGCTGTATTACTTTAAAAGGAATTTTTTTCTTTTTTGCCATGATACCAGACTTTAATGCCAACTAGGAAGTAGAGTAACTGTTTGCAGAGCTTGAAAACACATGCCAGACTCCTTAAATGTGCTCGCTCTTGCTCCCTGTTATTCTCTTTTCTCTTATCGGTGACCACTGCATGCACTCACACATACCCACGCACTTCTATATTATACAGCACATAATAAAAATTGTTTAGCATCTGCTGTGGTAATCATCAGAACAGTTGTCTTTTGAACGGCTGCTCGCTAATAGCCGTCCTGCCTGTAGGTTGACTGCAGTATTTACTCCCATCACGCTGTTTGCTTTGAAAATCATAAGACTTTGTTGAAAGCGGATCACCGATACAAATAAGTGAACTGCAAACGGTGAAACAAATGACATCCTGGTATCACACATTAGTTGTGTGATAAGCGTGGGTGCCATGCTTCTTCCTTTTATCCCCTGTATGTACCTACTGCACCTACACAGAAATGTGCGAAATCACGGCGAGGTAGCCGTGAACCCCCTTTGTTGAAGATTAATTGCCTTAATTGCGTTAACACTCCACAGTGGCTTCGGCAAAAAGGGAACTAGTGTCACCAGCTGGGCAATCCATCTTCATAGCAGCAGCCCCCATTTTTTTCCTTTCTTTTTTTTTTTTTTCTGTGGAAGACCAGTGGAGGGGGGAATGTCTTATCTACCCAGACAACCCTGCAGGGACGAGGTTTAGATGACATCAGCTGGAACAAAGCAGCTGAGAGCGCAGAGTAGAGCAGGTCTTGCTGCATGAGTGTGTAAGTGGGCCGTGTCAGCCATGGAGAGCAGCCTGCAAAACACGCCATTTCAATATGTCACTAGCAGGAAGAAATTAGAGTTTGTTAGGCCACTCGCAGCAGATGCACTCAATCAAGTGTCCTCTCGCGAGGCGCCGCAAGATGTGCTGACGTCCCAGCGCTGCTCCCTCTTGCATTAAGTGCCATCTTTTAAAGACCTTGAGTATTTATCTTCTATCAGCTTTAGCATGCAAATGTTTGAGCTTTTACTCCTTTAACCCTCCGAAGGAGGCATGAAAGATCTTTGGGTGTGGCAGGGATGAGTCCTCCACTTTAGTTTCAGACTGTGAAGCGTCTTTACTGGAGCTTTGCTGGGTCTTTCTGTGCACATTGCAAAAGAACTATAATATATAAATTATATATATATATATATATATATATATATATATATATATATATATATATATATATATATAAAATCATTATCAACCCCTGTCTACCTTTTCAGCATCTATCTTGTGAGCACACTCCAAAAGGTTATATGGCTAAAAAAAAAAAAAAAAAGTGATATACGACAATGTTATGCAAATGTTGAATGCTAAAATTAGATTTCCCTTTATTGTAATATATGTTTTTTTTCCAATGGATTTTGCATCATACCTCTCACAAAAGACATTCAGACGGGGGAAACAATACAAAACCTGCTGGTGGCTGGATTCCTGGGGAAGCAGTATTCAGTCCTTTTGTGCGTATTATAATCAGTGAAGGGAAATGGCACTCCAAGAACAAAATGCACCCGGCAAACTGCTGCCAAGTCAAAATGCCATCCGGGCTCCTGTTGTGTCTGTATGTGCATAACAGGTGACATATAACATGTATTTATTAAAAAATGTACTGTTTTATTGGTTAACATCATAAATATTGAAACAAATTGAAAATAATTGTTAAATTCTGGTTTATTGGCATTCACTGTAGGATTTATTAAAATCGGCGATTTTTATACATACTTTAGATTATTTTGTTCTGTTTTTTGTATTTTCTATTTAACTCAACTTCTTTGTGTCTCGCTTTCAAAATCTTTTTGGGGGTTTTTTTATGCTGTTTTTATTTTATTGAGCTAAGTTGTTTTTTGTTTTTTTTTCTGGCTGCTGCAACACAGTAATTTCTCAGCTTTTAGGAAAAAATAAATAAAATAACATACATCTTATCTTAACTAATTTTATCTACCATTTGAGGACAGAAGGCGTGTTTCCAAGGAAACATCTTTTTACCGTTTACCCACATTAGTGGTTTCAAACAATTACGGATGTTAAGTCGCACGACATGCTGGAGAAAACATAAAGGATGCGTTTCTATAGAACTGAGCTTTTATTCATGCTGGTAATGGCTATAGTTCCTGCTAAATATAAAACCATTTAGCGGAAGGTGAAAATACAATAACACTATGGTCGCCTTTTTTATTAAATCGATAAGATTAGGTCATGATGAATTTGGTAAAACAAAGGCAAAAAACATGTTCCTGCCAAAAAATTGTCTCATATGCCCTGCTTGGCTATTGATCAAAAATGAGCTTTATTGGTCTGGACAGGACATGCTAAGACAGAACATTAATCTCTGTCGCCTCTGTCTTCAATGGTTTACGGCGTCTAAATCAACACTGCTTTATTCTGGAAGTGTATTCTTAGTGTCAGTGTCTGCGTCTGAACGCACAGTGGTCAAAGCTTCCAGGCAGGAATTTTGCACATCACTGATCATCAGGTTAATAGCTACATGGATAAGGACATAGCTTGTCTATGTAACAGATTGAGTAGGAAAAAATCAAAGCAAAATGTTGCACTTTGTTGCATCAGTATGGCAATGAAGTATTTTCCACTCTTAGCACCGGTTGTATTTATAGTGTAAATAAAATACTGGATGTAGCCTCAATTCAGTTCAACTCAGGTTTATTTATCCAGGACCGAATCAGAGCAAACTGTTGCCTCAAGCCCCTTTATATTGTAAGGTAAAGCCCATCCAATGATCTCACCCGCTGGTTGGGCAGATCATGTGAAGCCTCAAGCTGCCTGTTTTTGCTGTGGCCATCGTGGTGTCTAGACTAGACATGACAAGACTTTTACACAATTCATTTTGCAGATACGTGAGTCGCCCCCTGCTGGTGAGTAGAAAGAAAGCAGATTCAAGACACTTCAACTTTTCAGACCTGAAAGCTACATCCATCGTTTATACACAGTACCAGTCAAAGGTTTGGACACAGTGTGTCCAGACTCCATTTGCATCTTATGTACACAGTTGTCTTCTTACAGTTTTCTGCATAAGAGGGTGGTGAAAGGCTGAAATCAGAATAATGTGAGCAACATCTGAATTTTTTTTTTTTTTTACCGCACAAAAGGCTCAGACTGTGAAACCACACGTTCTTTGGTATCTTGACAAACAATGGTGAGTGGAAATTAAAATCTTCAACCTTTTGAGGGCTGGATTCAAAATCACACCAAAAATCTGTGTTAAAATTATTCAAGTGTTCCCTTCATTTTTTTTTTTTTTTGAACAGTGTATATTAATCTGGCTATTCTGGCTGGCTTTTAACTATTCTATATTTTTTTGTAGTTGTCACATTTGGGGGACAAATAATATGATGAATACTGTCAAAACACAATGTTGTTACAGGTCTTAATGTTTTTTAAATTTATATGGGAACAAAATACTGGCAACACCAGGCTTGAAAGAGCTTTTCTGCTGTCCACTCTCAGTGAAGCGTCTGAATAAAAACAGCCGCTATTCTTTGAGTTGTATGTCTCATAGCACAGTAATTCGTGTTTAACATGTCCAAATTACACTCTCCCTTGTCACAAAGGAAACACTTATCAAATTTCAAAGTGGCCACATCTGAGCCGCTTGACACACTAATGGACCAGTGGTTTCAAAGTCAGGGCAATTTACTTTGAGAAATCAAATGCTGTTGGGAAATTGGCCCAAATGTCAGCCGCTGCTTCCTCTCATATTCCTTTTTTTTTTTTTTTCCTTCATATAACTCATCACAAACCAGGCTCAGATGTACACTTCAAGCTCTTTTTAATTCTGCTTTTTGCTTTTGCCAAAGTATTGACACACGCGTCGAAGAACAAGCGTGAAATATGAATCAGTGAGAGGGAGAAATTACTATTGCAGGATGTTCTCTGACTCATTTCGTGCCTGGAGCAGAATTGAAATCATCTGCTAGGTATGTTTAGAGCTTTAAGTGGTGTCTGTGAACGTCTGAGCTGTAGGTGAGGGCCTGGCACGGCAAGTTTGTGAGTGCTTCACCGAGTTAAAGCGAGGCAACGCAGAAGAGTTTCCGTATGGCCGGGATGTTGATGAGTCCATTAGTCTGCAGGAAGAGAAACACTTGCTATAGCTGGATCGGCCAGATTTGTATCTGTAGTCATGACCCACTGCCACTCTGTCTCTCCTGCATATTATATATATCCCTCCTACACTGGCACAGCAAATAAGCATGGCTGTCACGTAAATGAAGAGATGTCTCGCAGAGTGATCTCCATTTATAGACCCATCTGTTCAGCCAGACGCACTCCAGAAAGAATCAGTGTCAGGAGAACACCAAAACTGCGGAAGAGGCATAGAAGTGAACTTTGCATTAATTTGCTTATCGCACATCTTCCCATCTTTCCATAATGCTCTCTTTCTCTTTTCAAGGATACTTTAATAAGAGACTCATCAAATGTCTCAGGGCTTAATTTTATGAAAATTTGGAATTAATAAGCGCTGTATGGTAACAGGTGTATTAATAAAAGTGCTGATTAAATGATCTGTGTGAACGGACAGCCCTCCGCTTCTATTTCCATCGCCTCGTTCTCGCGCTGCATGCTGTTATACTTATTAAAAACATTGTTTATCATGTTTAAATGTCGCTTCACATTTTTTCTCATTAGATCTCTAATTTCCTCATTTGGCTCTAATGGAACATCTGCTTGTAAAGTGGAGTTCTGACTCTCCGTGGAGGTTAGAAGCGTGAGTGAGCGGCGCCAGGCCTGAATACTGAAAGTTTATGCACCCAGAAGGGCTCATTTCATTACTCTGCCTTCAGGAAAGGTTTACTACCTGACGCGGCTGCAGTGGACAGCTGACTGGTGCTTTTCATTTTGCCTTTTTTGGCTCCACCGCTCCACCTTGTCTGTAGCTTACAAAAGTCGCGCAAAAGAGTGCGGTCCCACTCGCATGAGAATAGGAGCAATGCAAGGATTAGTGCTTTGCTGATCCTGGCAGCTGCAGACAACACCCGACACTGTTCAGAGGTGCCTGCTAGCACACACAGATGCATGCACACACACACAGACGCTGCTCAGGAGGTGGAAATAATCTCATTGGTTGGTTTAACCTCAGTGGGCAGAATCCTACATTTCTTTTGAGGGCAACATCAGGCAAATGGCTAAGTTGAATTAGCAATTGAAGTGATAGCGGACTGTTTTCATGTTCTGCTCATGCTCATGTTTTTAATTATGAAAGAGAACATAAAGGAGCTACTATAGAATATCGAGCCCACACATATGCCTTAATATAGCTTAATAAGATTTTATTAACGGTTTGTAGCAACATTTCAAGTCTCAATGAACTTTCCTTCTGGCATGTCTTTCTTCATGTTGTCTGTAAACCTTTGTCACTCACTGACCGGGAAGTCACTGAATCACTAGTTTGATACATTTATGGCTCTAAGCAGGGGGTGACTGCACCATGATTGACATGCTGTGATCAATTGCTAAATTTGGATTAGATCGGCATGACCTTCACATTGCTCACGGTGCTCTAGCATGTGTGGATTGTAGGCATGTTGCTGTGTTGCCAGTTCTATCATATCATATCTTTGTTTAGACACTTAACAATAATTTGAAAGAGTAATGGACTTTGGGTCACAAAATAATCTAAAATTATTATCCAATCAAACCTTAGTAAGTGTAATTAAGGACAGCGGGCTTGTTGAGCTACTGTTTGTGGATGAGACTTTAGTGATAGTATCAAACCCCTAGGAGCAGCACTGGGCTGTGTGGCCAAACCAGATTACTACAGTATAATGTTTTCATTATGCAATAACTCACAAAAAGCATTGGTTGTGCCCGAGCAGCAACCTGCAGGGCAGAAAAATGAAGTCAACACAAATGTGTCCAAAAAAGTTCCCACATGCAAACAGATTGTTACCGACTGTTTACAACCACCAGCTGTTTTCTTGTCCCTGAATTGGGCCTCTCAGCCAGCTCTATAGCTATGGCTACTTTTACCCTTCATGACTGCTCTGTTGTAGGGCTTAAGCTAAGTTAGCATAAGTTATGCCGGTGGGTGCTATTTAAGTCATGTTCAGCATTTAGTTGTATTAACAGAAATTCTAAGGAGGAGTAGTTAGGTTTTTTTTCTTATACAAAATTTGTTTTAATCAGATTTTTACCAGCTCAAATGAGCCACCCTTTTAAAGCCAAAGTGAGCCCATGCAGCTAACCAAGTTAGCTAGCCAACACTAGCATTAGCTAGCATGTGCCCATGACTGGAGTATTACCATGTCAGCATCCATCTTTTGTACACAGTGACTCTCTTTTTTTATTTTACATAATAAAAGAAGTATTTAGTCATAAAATGTGTCACTATGTGCACTATGGCCCAAAATTGTGGAAATAATGTAATAATAATAATAATAATGTCCTTGCATTTATATTACATTTTTCTAGTCTCATGAAGTACTCAAAGCACTTTAGATGACAAGTCACATTTAGCCACATATTCATGCAGTGCTTTATTTTGGATACTTTACTTTGGATACTTTAATATTTACAGCTAATTTAGAATCATCAGTTAACCTAGCATGCCTCTCTTTGGATGGAGGAAGCTGAAGTACCCAAAGGAAATCCACACAGATACAGGGATAGCATGTGAACAGAAACCTTGTTGTTGAGACAACAGTACTAACCACTGTATCACCATGCTGCCCAAGATAGCAGCAATTAGCTGCTCTGCTACACATAAGACCCCAGACCAGAATTTAGAGGTTAATTAGCACCAGGTTTTCCACAAACATGAGTGAGATTGGAGAAGGGCAACAGTTTTTCAGCTGTCCCCCAAGTCCAGTCACCAGCCCCAGACCAAGGATCCACAGCGCTACAGTATCACTGCATCAAGGCAGGATTCGAACTTGAGACATTCACTCACAGCTTTGCACCATTGGCACAAACACCTACAGTAAAATTTGTGGGCAAAATGACCATCTTGTAAATGTTTTTTCTGAAACTTTGCTTTCTGTTTGCCAAACACAGTGGTTAGTGTTAACCCTAACCCCAACTCTAGTTCTGAAAGACAGTGAAAAAAGCACAAAGGGATCCTCTGCTTTCCTTCATCAGAGCAAAGTTGTTATATAACCAAATAACAGTCAATTTTCTCTTACATTCTCTATATTTTTTATAATACCAGCACTATAGCTCACTATAGCCTGTATTTCGCGGATCACCGCCTTGTGATAATGCTACCTTCTCCCTGGGGACATGTTAGCTTTAGTCGCAGTTCTTTTAGCACAATCTTTTGTGTGTAGCCATCAGATATCAGCAGCATCAAACGTACTTCAGACATTTATACAATGTGAATTTAAAAAAAATAGTGGCAAGAGAATCTAAAAAGTTAACAAGTGTAGAGACAAGCCATCACACCTGCCAGTGTGTTCTAAACTTAGCCAGAAAAATTATGTGTTTTTTTTTATCCTGCCAACCTAAGATTCACTGAACCGCTGAGAATTACTATATTATGTATGAATGCATTACTGTGTGTCTGTCTTCATGTGCACAGTAAGAGAAAAAGAGAAGTAGGAGAGGGAGGAATTTAAAATGCCTCTGATGCGTCTTTGACTCCCTGTAAAGGTGATCTGTGTTGAAGGGCACTGACTTGATGGACCGAGTGTTCTTTGGCCTTTGTTTGTCAGTCATGATCACAGGCATTAATTGATTTTGCTGTTGTATTTGGAGACCATCAAAATGATTTGTAGATCAATTTGCCTTGGAGCTATTGTGGCACTACCTCCCACGGCCCACTGCATCACTCACAGACAGAATATATCCTTTAAGCTGTTACATTTACAGTCATCCATCAGTCCGACTGAACATTTGCTTAATTGGCACTTTTTACTCTTCAGAGCAGGAGGGGGAAGGGTTCTAAAACCTGTTTCTGACAAGAATCCAGCTTTTGACTAAACTCAAATAACACTCAGACTGGTGATAAAGTGAATTCTGAGATGTTTGCCAAGATTAGGTCAGAGCCCTTTTTACCCGTCTGCATCCCATGTACTGCTCGCCGGGATTATTTTTATCTGGAAGACAGTGGCTGATATCATTTTTCAAAGTGAGAATCCGCCAGCGCAGCATGAGTAATCCATCTTGGTTCCTCTGACAATTTCCTGTGGAACATGTGTGTGCTCTTTATTCCAGAAGGGATACCTCAGCACACAAGTAGAGATGAATATCTCTGGGAGGGGAATAAACCATCGGAGCAGTTTGTGATTAAAGGAATCCTCTGGAAGCGCATACACAAAACCCCCCGTGCGGCCCATGCAGATAAACTCCCTCGCCTCGCAATGCAATTACCAACACAATCACATCATGTTCCACTGGCGGGAATTAAGATGTTCTCAATCAGGTTGCTTCATTAAGACACCTTCCTATAAAAAAATGCACACTTTTACACAACATTTATTCTGAGAGGTTTCTTTTGAACCAAGGTCCTTAGACACTAGACTCTGTATGTGTGTGTGTGTGTGTGTGTGTGTGTGTGTGTGTGTGTGTGTTGGGGGGGGGCTGTTTGCTTTTTCATTTCAGGCACTGATAGGGTAGACGTATTTTTTGGGGGACATTTGTGATTATATGCACCTTTTCTCTTTACTGCTGAAGTGCAACCAGATTTTTTTTAATTTATCGCCGCATTGCAAATATTGAGGCTCGTTACTCAGGAGCTCGCTACTCATCTGATATTCAAATAGTCCAATAATCTTTACTTACTAACTACTTTATAATGTTGCAAACAAAAGTGCAATTCCTGCCGTATCTGCAGAAATAAAAATCAAAGAAAAGGAGGACCCATCCTTGGTGTTGAACCTATGGGAAAGAACTTGGCATTTCCCTGCTTACATTATGGTAATTCACATTGGAGCTGTAGTGCTAGCGTGGATTTCATAGAGTAAGAGATTAATACTTGCGTTGCAGCCCAGAACCCTTGTCCCCTAGCCATGCTTTTATAAAGCTACAATATTGCCAAGGAAGCTTTAATTCTAGCCGGTTCCCTGGAGACAAGTGTCAATACACAGCGAACCAAAAGGAAAGTCTTTCAAGTACTGCCTGCAACTTACTTCCACTGTTGAGGGAGCTAAATAGGAAGAAAAAAAACCCATCCGGTTGCATAGAGTGACCTGGAGAATGAGTGCTTATTCTGTGTCCATCATTCTTAATCATTTGCTCTGTTTTAAAGCAAGAACGGTCACAAAGGCACTTGTTATATTCTTGTTGAGCTTTGAGTGACACCTTCAAAAGATGCCCTGTCAGGTGAGTATTTTCTACATGATTGATGGTAATTTTGTGCAGGTACAGTGCTTTTTTTTTTATTATTACAGTTCAAAGACTTGTAGGGTAAACTGGTTGGGTAATTGAGCTGCTTAATAATGTCTAATACACTCAGGGAGTGATTTGTGCTTTTTGGCAACCAAGCATTTTTATTATGATGAGGCTGAGCGCTGACTCACCAGCATATTTAAAGCACAACTAACAGGTGTATTTCTCTGCTGGCACTCTAGCTCTCTATTATACAATGTGTCATCTTTAATGATGAAAAGCATATTACATTTAACAGAGTTACGCTAGAGTCACACTTGGGGATTGATGAGAGGGAGTGGTTAGAGATTATGGCATGACCAAAATTATTGCGACCATGTGCAGTAAACTGGTGACGTTCTTGCCTTTGAAATGTTGCTTCGAAGACAGGGACGAGGTCTGTGATCACTTGCAATCAGTTGCCGTTGTCAAAAATGCAGCGATAAAATGGCAACAAGACAGAGTCAGTCTGCTAACAGTCTGCAATTTAATCGGGTAAACTTGGCAATTACATGCAATCTGTTTGTGATAATACAGCGATTACTTGGGATAAATCAGCGAAAATTATGGCAGCCCAAACCATCACTGATCCACCCCCATGCTTCACTCTGGGCATGCAACAGTCTGGGTGATATGCTTCTTTGGGGCTGGTGGACTCATCAGAGAACAATACATGTTTCACTTCTTGGTGGTATGCTGACATTACCCTGGATACCGTGGCTCTTGATACATCACAAAGACTTGCTGTCTTGGTCACAGATGCGCCAGCAAGACATGCACCAACAATTTGTCCTCTTTTGAACTCTGGTATGTCACCCATAATGTTGTGTGCATTGCAATATTTTGAGCAAAACTGTGCTCTTACCCTGCTAATTGAACCTTCACACTCTGCTCTTACTGGTGCAATGTGCAATTAATGAAGATTGGCCACCAGGCTGGTCCAATTTAGCCATGAAACCTCCCACACTAAAATGACAGGTGTTTCAGTTTCATTGTCCAACCCCTGTATATGATTATAACCAGAATACAACCAGTTGACAATCAGTTAAGTCCAGTCCCCTTCTGGTAAGACATGCATTGCAGATGAGTTGCACTCTTCAGGGCAGACCAACTCAGATTGATTGTAACATGTTGGCAGTTTGTCTGCATTTATAAATTAGGTGGCAGTTATTTTCTTTCTTTTCTTCTTTTTCTTAAAGCCTGTCATGTCTGGCAGTTTTTGCAATCAGAATATGATCCGAATGCTCTGGTGTACCAAACATTTTTGCTTTTCCAAGAATAGCTCTGTAAGTTTTCCAATAGGCTACTCTCGTTAATGTTTGTATTTGAACTTTATTTTATTTATTTACGCCAGGCCTGACAGGTAGAAAGGAAAGGGTAGGAAGAAAGTGAGAAAAGAGAGAAAACAAAAAAAGAAAGAAAAGAAAAAAAAACAAAAACAAATGGAGAAAAGAATAATCAAAGAATGATATACTGTACATACATACAGTGGTGTGAAAAAGTGTTTGCCCCCTTCCTCATTTCCTGTTTTTTTGCATGTTTGTCACACTTAAGTGTTTCGGAACATCAAACCAATTTAAACAATAGTCAAGGACAACACAAGTAAACACAAAATGCAATTTGTAAATGAAGGTGCTTATTATTAAAGGTGAAAAAAAATCCAAACCATCATGGCCCTGTGTGAAAAAGTGATTGCCCCCTAAACCTAATAACTGGTTGGGCCACCCTAAGCAGCAACAACTGCAACCAAGCGTTTGCGATAACTTGCAATGAGGCTTTTACAGCGTTCTGGAGGAATTTTGGCCCACTCATCTTTGCAGAATTGTCCTAATTCAGTTACATTAGAGGGTTTTCGAGCATGAACGGCCTTTTTAAGGTCATACCACAACATCTCAATAGGATTCAGGTCAGGACTTTGGCTAGGCCACTCCAAAGTCTTCATTTTGTTTTTCTTCAGCCATTCAGTGGTGGACTTGCTGGTGTGTTTAGGATCATTGTCCTGCTGCAGAACCCAAGTTCGTTTCAGCTTGAGTACATGAACAGATGGTCGGACATTCTCCTTCAGGATCTCTTGGTAGACAGCAGAATTCATAGTTCCATTTATCACAGCAAGTCTTCCAGGTCCTGATACAGCAAAACAGCCCCAGACCATCACACTACCACCACCATATTTTACTGTTGGTATAATGTTCTTTTTCTGAAATGCAGTGTTCCTTTTAGGCCAGATGTAATGGGACACACACCTTTCAAAGAGTTCCACTTTTGTCTCATCGGTCCACAGAATGTTTTCCCAAAAGTCTTGGGGATCATCAAGATGTGTTTTGGAAAAACTGAGACGAGCTTTAATGTTCTTTTTGCTCAGCAGTGGTTTTCTCCTTGGAACTCTGCCATGCAGGCCATTTTTGCCCAGTCTTTTTCTGATGTTGGAGGCATGAACGCTGACCTTAACTGAGGCAAGTGAGGCCTGCAGTTCTTTGGACGTTGTTGTGGGGTCTTTTGTGACCTCTTGGATGAGTCGTCGCTGCGCTCTTGGGGTAATTTTGGGCGGCCGGCCACTCCTGGGAAGGTTCACCACTGTTCCATGTCTTCGCCATTTGTGGATAATGGCTCTCACTGTGGTTCGCTGGATTCCCAAAGCTTTGGAAATGGCTTTATAACCCTTTCCAGACTGATATATCTCAATTACTTTCTTTCTCAATTGTTCCTGAATTTCTTTGGATCTCGGCATGATGTGTAGCTTTTAAGGATCTTCTGGTGGACCTTACTGTGTCAGGCAGCTCCTATTTAAGTGATGTCTTGATTGAGAACAGGTGTGGCAATAATCAGGCCTGGGTGTGGCTAGAGAAATTGAACTCAGGTGTGAAAAACCAGTTATAGTATGTTTTAACAAGGGGGGCAATCACTTTTTCACACAGGGCCATGATGGTTTGGATTTTTTTTCACCTTTAATAATAAACACCTTCATTTACAAATTGCATTTTGTGTTTACTTGTGTTGTCCTTGACTATTGTTTAAATTGGTTTGATGTTCCGAAACACTTAAGTGTGACAAACATGCAAAAAAACAGGAAATGAGGAAGGGGGCAAACACTTTTTCACACCACTGTACATAGACTCACACATGCATACACTCACACATTCACACATCTATACACATGCATATACATATACACACAATCCTGTTGTTGTTTGCAACAATGTGTGTATGCACCTCTATCATGAAACGCACCCACCAATGGGGGCAAGAAACCACAACCACGCCCTCCGCGATCCAGAGGGAAAGAGGGAAGGACCCAGGGGACCCGACCTGTCCACGGCCCACTAAGAGCTCAGAAGACAGGAGGCCACACATCCTGACGGCAACTGGGCACACACCCCAGAGGAGGAAGGAGGGAGACACCAGACGGAACCCCCACGGCCAAACGGCAAGAGTCCAGAGAGCCAGAGGCAATGAGCAGCCAACCCCCCCCCCCACCACCACCACCACCACCGCAGGCCGACACCCCCCACACGCGCTGGGAATGCGGCCCCAGAGGCCCCAGGCCCCCGAGAACTGCCCAACACCCAGCAGAGCCCCCCTCACGCCAAAGAGGCCCGAGCCACCCCCAGGCCACAACCGCCAAGGGAGCGGGCCAAGAACCACGCCAAGACATCCGGCCATGAACCCAAATACCCACGGGCACTCAACACCCCAGGGGCGGCAGTGGCAATCAGCGGGAAGCAGCAGGAAGCCATAGAAAGCAATAGGGAGGGGTGACTCCCACCGTGCCAAGGCTCAGCAAGCCACAGACCCAGGCCCTTCTTTTCACACACACACAGACACACATACACAAACGTCATATACTCATACTCACACATATGACCGTCACACATTCATGCGCACACACACAGAACTCACCAAGTGTGGGCGAGCAGGTATCAGCACAGAGCCAGCGGCACCCTAGGTGAGCAGCCAACCTGGCCCCAAACCACTACCCAGTCCCTGCCCCAGACAGGGTGCACGAAACTGGGGTGTGGAAAGACCCGCCCTCCCCCTCCTCCCACTCAACATATTTGGAGTGATGTGTTTGGTGTATGTGAGTGTATGTAGTGAGAAGAATATGATGGCGTGTGAAAGCAACAGTGCTGTTAAAATTGGAGGGACAGATGTAATATGAGCACTGAGCAACAGCACCCATCCACACCATCCCCACAAGGCCCTCAATGTCTAAGATGTAAATAAAATTGAAGAGCAGGCAGCAGTGAACAGAGAAGTGGGGCCACCTCAGCAGCTCCACTCACTCACCACTGAGTGACACACCTGCCCCCCAAGGCCCTATGTGTACTATGATGTGTTGTGAGCTGTATGATGCAATTAAAAAGGCGGAGTGGGACATCACGCAACACAGCGAGCAGAGCCAAAGAAGTGATCCTACTCACTGCAGCACGAGCCCCCCTCACCCAAGACCCTACGTGTGTGTGATATAATGTTTGACTGAGTGGGAGGAAGGGAAGGGCCAGAATATATATGACCGAGAAGTAGAGAACTACCCCCAGAAGAAGAGAGCCAGCAAACTACTGGCTCACTAAACACCCCAGTTCCATACACCCAACCACAGTGCAGGGAAGGCAGGTCCAGGGCCTGAAGTGGCCACGCCCCCAGGCAGGGCACCACCGTGTCCAAGGCCGGCACCCACAGTCCACACCACAGACAAGCATGACACAAAAACACACACCCCCACACACATACAAAAGACAACAAATACCACACAGACACACGCACACACACAGTGGTCCTGAGTCTGGGACCAACTGGCCCCTTGTGAGAAACTACTGCTCCCTCACCCGAGTGCCCCACCCCCCCACAGGATGCGCAGGCACCCCAGAATGACGACCAGACATCTCGACGCAGGCCAACCCACCCCACTTGGCGGTGCGCCCAACGGGGCACAGACCCCCCAGCGCAGGGAGAGGCCCAACCAAGAAATGGGCAACCCTGGGCACCAGGGCCCCAGACCCCGCACCCCAACCCCCGCAGAGGGAGCCGGTGGTGGCAGTTATTTTCAAATCTTCACCATTCAGACTGTAGTTGGAACATTTTGCAGAAATGTTTTCAATAACATCTCTGTCAGCAACACGACACGAAGCAGTGGTTTGTTTTTGGTTATACTACAACAATCTGTTTCAGATGAAAGCTTTTGTAACCTAAATGGCAACGGGTATGGCAGAATATTTCCTGGATGTCAATATTTCCAACAGGTTGTAACAAGATTTTATTCAGTCACTATCCGCAGGCCTGACAAAGCCTTGTTGTTTGTGTAGCTAAACAAGAGATATAATAAAGAAAAATAATGTCTAGGCTGTGTAGCCATAGATAAGCTGTCATTTCATCAGCAGATATTTCTTCATCAAAGTCAGCCTGACACTGTGCTTGGCACTTTGGTTGACTCTTACATAGCATGTAATATTTATTTGGGCACACCTTCACATTTTAATGCCGTGCCTGCCACAGAGTTAATCATCTTCTGTCCATCTGCTAATGCTTTGATCATTTGCTGCAGCTAATGATCCATGCGACAAGGTGAGAGTCACTGGTACCGGTCTGACTAGGGGAAAAATCAATATCAATTACACCTGTATCGGAGAATTGTCAAAACTAAATGCCCAGGTCTCACCAGTGTTCGCCGATAGCTTTGACTGCAAAAAACAAAAACAAAAAAAAAATAGCATACCTGCTTTGTTTATAATAGACTATTAACCTTGATCCTGGCAACATCACAAAAAAATAGAAGGCAAATTTGTTTAGTCATGATGCTGCATAAAGCATCTGAGAAGTTTTTCTGCAGTTGCACCGTGTTCGGTGAGTTTTAGCATCCAGGGTGTACGCTCCACAGCTGGGCCTGATTTATGCCGCTGACAAGGCCGTTTCTCTCCAGCACGGCGCACTGTGGGGAAGCTTAGGAGAGACAGCCTTTCAATTTATCTCAGACAGCCCCTCCCCCGCGGCCAGCACTTCAGGGTTTTTAAAGCAGTCAAGAGCATAGATCAACACCTGAAGTTAGGTCCCACCCCTTATCCCAGCTCAGAGGATATGGTGACCTCGCATCATTCTCCGCACTCTCACCACATTGCAGCTTCTCGCCTCCAGCGCTGTTAGCAATGCTGACGCTTTGATATAATTATGATTAGAAACACCTCCTGCAGGTAGGTCGATGATGGCCAGCGCAGGTCGGAAATAGTAACACAGGAACACCTCACCTTATCTGTGAGTTTACCACGGAAAGCAAACACAATATCAAACACATCCCCTGCAGTACTTTTTTTTTTTCACACTTTCCATTGAGTTAACTAGTATTTGGGAGTGAACGGCTGCTGAAGTGGTGAGCTGAGCGAGCTGTGTGTGCTCTCAGGCAGTAATCTTTGTGTACAAAAGGCCTTAGCTGAGACTAATTATTTGGTGAAATCACCGTAAGCTCGCGACGATCTCTCTTCCTGTGGTCTCATGGCTGAGTAATTCCACTGATAGAATCTTAACCCCTATTTTCACAAGCCGGCTTTTATTTACCCTGTTAATTAAGTAGAGAAGCATGCAGGCCTCCATCCTGGAGTCGTGCTGCCAATCAGCCATGGCATCTCAGAATCAGTGAGTATTCAAGAGCGGGCCTGTTTGGAACTCTCAAATCAGATCTGATCTGTGATTACGCATATTGTTTGCATGTTGAATTTTGATGAGTGCACTCCTGTTCTTCGACGGCGAGTTAGCGAGTTAGTGTGTTTATGTGGAAAGCAACTTAATATGATTCCTCTATTTGAGGCGCCCGCTGCTGCCATTACAAATTCATTCTATATTCCAGGCCCACACTTAGTTCAAAGCTGCTCCACTCAACGTGCAATTTTCTTGTCTTCTTTTTTTTTCCTGATTCATTATTTGGATTGTGACAGTTTCCTCTCAACATGTAGAATTTATCAGATGGATCAAAGACAAAAATATGTCTGAATGAAACATCAAAACAAGACTTTCAAGTGTTTTTTTTTCTTTGTTTCTTTTTTTATTGTGAGGAAGCTTGCAAAAAGGCAAAGTCTGCGTCTGACATCTGATAACCGCATCTCAAAGCGAATGTAAGGAAATCACAAATAAAAAAAAAACAAACAGGCTTTCACTTTCGACCGTGCTCTTTCCTGCGATTTCCACTTCACAGTGCCCCATGATAGCTGCTCTGTGACTGATGTTATTTGTCTCTTTCATCTTGTCACAGAGCAGGGAGGTTCAGCGCCGCACAGCCCCTATCCTCTGAGGCTTGATCTCCCCCAAAATACACACCTGTGTTTTTTAGGATTACGTGAGTGCATTTGGACATCTCGCCGTGTTCAAAATAATCGCCTCCTTTTAGGAGAATTATAGCCGTGTCCATTAAACCGTGTGAGGCAGGGATGAAAGGAGTGGCACTTGTGTTCATCTCACCTGTGAATTATTGATACCTGCCCCTCCGCTGGCTTCTCCCGGGACGGAGTTGGAAAATGTCTCCTCACATAATGGGCGCATCGCACAGACATGTTGTCTGGGCCGCAGCAGAGGAGCAGGAAGACAGGAGCAAAACAGAAATGTGTTAATAGTGTGCCTCCATCTCTTATTCACCACTCCTGCGCCTCGGTTGACTTCTACTGTATTTGACCTCATCTTTTCTTCCATTAGCTTCAGACTGAAATGATGAACACTGATGCAGCCAGCCAGTCTGCTCCTTTTTTTCCCCTGTAATGTCAAAAAGGAAGTTCCTCCCCGGTCTGTACATGAAGCTACAGAAAATGATACAGTGATAGTGGCCAAGAACAGCCTTGGCTCTGCAAGGGGGCGGCTGAGTTTTTAACTGTCTTTGTGTTTGCACCTCTGCAGAGCCCTATCTTTCAAGATGCATGGTCACATGATAGCTTTCTTGTCCCTGAGGATAATGGGATTGGGGATATACAGAGCACTGTGCACAAACACAGGTATTTAGTTATGTTGAGGAATTACTGTGAGCATTGTGCTGCAGGTAGACTTGAATTGGGTCAGAGTTTGTTCTAGTTAAAACTATATGTTCTTCCATTTGTTTACACTCTTGCTTAATTGACGCAAACCAGCAGCTACCTTTAAATTTCCTTTAAATAACCGCTATAAGCACAGAACACCAGCAATGCAGTTCAATTAATGTACAGCAGTTGTTTTAATTGTGCTTACTCCGCTCCGTCTTGTGGTCACTTTAGGGCTGCGGTGCCATTTAATGGGCCACTTTCTTCAAATTTATCAGCCTGCAGGTTTGATGCCATTAACTGTGTGCCAGCCCACACTGCAATATGCCCCCGTGTAACTGATGGTCATTGTTGGCTACTTTGCATTCAGCACTTTTCTCTCAGCCAGATATAAACCCAGAAGTATCCACTCCAGCAGCACCATGTGGTTTTAGAAGTAGATTCATTTACACTAACTGCCTCTGCACTTTCTTATCACATCCACCACTTGAAAAAGACCCAACAAAGCGGTGTGGTGCCGCACTATATCAGCCACATTTCCAGCTAAATACTTTCAGTTAAACACAAACAACCCTGCTCACATTACAGCGATGAAAGCTGTTGAACTCAGACTGCATCAGCAAATATTTTTAGCGGTCAAATGGCTGTTGTGAATACGTTTTTAAGCCCCTTTGCACTGTTAATTACTGCAGTAGTAAGTATTTTGATACAGTACTGACAGATAGTTTTAATTGGTGCTTTATAGAGCAGCAAATATTAAGGGTCAAAGGAATAGCCCAGCTTATTAGATGTTAAATTTCAATAACTTTAACTTTCTAGTGTGATTATAAAAACAGCAAACTCATTTTGAAATGGGATTTTCTGGAAATCTTAAATCTCCCATAATTTTAATTGGGCTCAGCAGTTCTACCGAACTTTATAGCAGCTTTCAGCTCAGTGTGGGTTTTTTTTTCTGACCTAGAACTCTTTAGATTCACTCTCATTACATAGTGCATTTTTCAGCCAACGGGCATCTGTTTTCAACAAAATATGTTCATGTTTTTTTGGGGG
>JAMQGT020000592.1:0-18765 GCA_024447675.2 Pterophyllum scalare | reverse complement strand
CTTTTAGTTGTCCCACGTACAAGACTAAGACCCAGGGAGGGGCAGAGCTTTTCAGGCAGTGGTGCCACAGCTCTGGAACTGTTCACCACTCCAGCTCCATTTAGCTGACTCTGTGGCCTCTTAAAAAAACAGTTGAAAACTTTTCTGTTTAACCAGGCTTTCTGTTGACTTTATTTTTATTCTTTTACTTTTAATATGGTAATGTTAATATGCTTTTAACGTGGTGTTTTATCTGGGTTTTTGATATTGTGTTTTAATTATTGTACTGCACTTTGTGACTTTTTGTCTGTGAAAAGCACTAAATAAATAAACTTTACTTACTTACAACAATCACTCCATCACCTGGATCCTGTTGCTCCTGTGAGAAGGTGATGCATTGGCTTATGCGATGTTGCAAATTTCAGTAGGGCTGCAACTGTGGCTTAATTTAGTAATTGAGTATTCTATCAGTTATTCCATCAGTTACCTGAGTAACTGGATAAGAAATACTTTTTTCACATTAAAAGTTCATCTGCATATTTTAACTTCCGTACTGCAGTTTTTCCCTGTGTGAAACAAACAGGGTGGATGGAGCAGCTACAAAGTTCTCTGTTCTTCACTTACTGATCAGTGGTTGATGAAGGACCTCCAGCTGTTTCCCAGTAAAGGTTTAATAGTGCTCACAGGGAGAAAAGCTTTCTTCCGTCCACCTGAGCTCACCGGCTCCGCCTCTTTGCGCTTGTGCAGACTGACTGCAGGTAAATCAGCTGACTGCTGCTGTTGTGTTATCAGTGTTTATGTTGAAAAACTGGGGGCTGCGTGAGCGTAATCTTGTAATGCTTTATATTCACAAGCATTCTCCTAAATACGTTTCTACTGCAGGTCTATATTTAGTCTCTAATCAGGGATTAGGTATAAAAATATTCTGACGGGCAGAAGTAGCTAGAAAAAAAATAACAGCTGAAATTCTCAGCACAGTGAGCACAAACACACAAACACGCAGAGAGCGGTGGAGGCGTGGGAAACATGTCAGCGATCATCCACTCAGTGTCAAAGGGAATCCGTCACAGCGACGGAGAACTGAGGGGTTATTTCCTGATCCCCACTCCATTCCGGTAGGTGGCGCTAATGCAGCTCTAAGCTGGTTTGGTCAACCGCAAACCCACAAGAAGAAGAAAGAAGACGGAGAACTGTAACGCAGCTAATGTGGGTCGGATCGGATTGCATTTTTTATTTCTTTCCGATATCCAATCCCGTAATTTAGGCCAGGATCGGACCGATACTGATACTGAATATCGGATCGGTGCATCAGTAATCTTTATAAAATTTGAAATACACATTGAAAAGACTTCATTCTACAGCATCATTATATTTTCCAGTCCATACCTTCTACACTCAGTGTGTGGTTACATGAAAAACAGGAAAAATCTAGGCGAGGCAAAAATGGTCTAATTTTTCAAACTTAATAGCTACAAACTCACTACAAGCGTTTGCATGAACTCCAAAGAGTTCAGGATTCAGCTGGTTTAATTTGGGTATGCTGTTTCAGGCGTCTTTGTTGACTTTGGAGCGGCCAGTTAAGGCGTTAAGCCTGAGTTTGAAGCATGGAACCAAATGGCTTCTCTTTTCTTTTGACCTTTATTTAACCTGCTAAAACCGGTCTGCACCTGGTACTGGTAAAAAACCTGCAAAGATCATATGGTTTTTATTATGTCCTGACAGGTAAAACCTCTGAACTGACAGAGGGTATACTTTATGTTGACCATGACTGTATGTCTTTGTGACAAGGAAGCAGTTATCAGCTCTCTCCCCCTCCTTTGCACAACACCATCTCAAAATGAAAAGGGCTGAGGTCTGATGTTTACACAAGAACAAAATGAAAATGATACTTTTTTTGAAAAGTGCTCCAGAGTGGAGCGTTTCTGAACCACTCCAGCCTCTGTGTCTGAGTAAACGGACAAAAACGACGCTGGGGGGGGGTTTCTGCTGTCCCGGCCCCACCACCAGGTGGGCTGGCTGGGCCCAGCTTGCGTCGGGATGTCCGGTTTGAGCTTTGGGGGCTTTGAGGGTGCCTGAAGGGTGTGGTGGAGGGCATTAGTTGGGGTGGATAGGGCACCGTGTCTCCAGCTCAGGCCAGATTGTCTTGTCTCTTGTTCGTATCTATCAAATGAATGGTGTCTGGTCATGAGCAGGGTACCCTCTGCAGCTGGGGCGGTGGCTTCGGTCTCCGGTGCTGAAGTGCTCTGGGGGTCGTTGCTGTGGGCCCCGGGTTCACCTCTGTCTATCCCATGCTGAGGTGTGGGAAATAGGGGTGCCTAATGAGCCAGTGATGCTGTCTCTCCTCTTCTGGGTCATTCTTCCTGTTCTTGGTCCCAGGACACCTCATACATTCAGAAACGGATATATATACACTGATCTAATGGGGGGGGGGTCGTCCTAAACCCCTATTCCCTACACCTTGCCTGGGATCGGAGTTCGGGTGGGACTTTGTGGGTCTAGCTGACGATGTCCTGGGGTTGCTGTTGGCCCTGGAGGGTGGATGTGGATGATTGTGTGTCTTTGCTGAGCAGTCCTATTCTTTGTTTGTGGGTGTTGAAGGAAGTGGGTTTTTATGAAGCTTTAAATACACTCCTGCTAAATGTTTGCCCTTACCATACGTACGTTTATTTGCCTGAGAAATTTGTCTTAGACTGGAAGATAAAACTGATTAAAACTACAGAAGCTTATAATGTTTGGGGTCATGGGTGTTCTCACCGTCAGCCACTCATGGAGACTACACAATGACAGAGACTCCGAGGCCATCTGAGGGAGCTGCTGTTGTTATGATGCAACCAAGATTGATAAGCTTTGATTACATGAAGCTGTGAGCTGAAAGAGGAGGTGTGAGTGCTTCATGTCACATCCAGTAACACACTGGGCACGGCGTGCAGTCCTGACAAAGATTAATCTGTAAACTCTTTGAAAATCCTCATACGAGCGCGGCATGCTGGGATTGTTGGTTTGTGTGGCCGTGATTTGTTTCTCTTACTTTTTTTTTTCTTGTAACCATTTCCAGGTATTGTTTGATATTTTTTTTGTACGCTGTTTGCTGGGGTACGACTTTTGGAAATGACAAAGGCAAAACACCATTTCCTCTGGAAACGTTGTGTAAATGGGACCTGAGTCTCTATCACAGTGACAAACCCCACAGGGAAAAGTATAAATGTGACCTTTTTATTTGGTCTTGTAGGAACTTCAGTGCTCATTGGGACCATAATAAACCAAAGCAGCAGCAGCTGATGAAGTCACACAGTTTCAATAATAGTGTAACACTGAGGTTTGTCTCACCTGTTGTGTTGAACTCATCGTTTCCTCTGTAGAGGCTGGAAATGTTCCTCTGCTGCTCCGTCAGACTCTCCTCCTCCTGATCATCAGCTGCAGGAGAACAGATCTTCATTAGAAGCTACCACACTGCACTGTTTGGGGGAATGAGCCTTTAAGGCTGCATTTGGACTCATACACTTCTGTGGGATACGGCCGGTTCCAGCCTGCTATGTTAGGGTGGGCATCTACAAACAGTAGGTGGGAAACGTGCTTGTTTCCTTTGATTGAAGTCTTTTTATTGTTTATTATTTTTAAGTAAGCAGCAACAAAAAGGCACCACAAAAATCCCTCCAGCCCACCCCCTCTATTACACCAGCGTGTACACATCCTGTGCACAGTGTTTCTACAGCTTCAGTGTGACCTGTGGTCACGGTGCTTCCACCAGTACTGTGGGAACAGCCCAGCAGAAGAAAGCTTGATTTGTTTGGCTTATAAACAGTTAAAATATAGTGACTGCTGTTCCAGCGTGTCTGCTGAGGGCACACACAGTAGAAGACAAAAGATAAAATATTTTTCTGTCATCTGTAATTAATGTGCTGCAAATATCATAATCTTTAAAGTCTCCCAGATTATTAGGCACACTGTGCTTTACTCATCAAATCAAAGCAGTCGTGGTAGCATAATAAGTGTGCATTATAGCACTTCAGTTCACTTCAGAGATCTTTATTATCTCCAAGAAAGCAATTATTTCCACAGCCAGTAACACAGTACAGATAAAATTACATTTATACCATAAAACATACATAAACATGCATCACAGCAGATCATTTAAAAACTAACTTCTAATGGGACAAAAGGTTCTCTCAGTGTGTTTGTCCTGCATCTTGGCCCCTGATATCTGCATCCAGAGGGGAGAACTTAAACCCTGGTGCAGTGGGTGGTCTGGGTCTGCTAGGGTCAGGCTGACCTTTCTCACTGACCTCACCTTTTCTAAGTCAGGGGGGTCACTGGAGGCTGTACCAGCATTTTTTCTACACACACACACCTTTACAACTCCAAGCAGCTGACTCCTGTTTTAACCTTTAAAAATGCAAACCAGCAAATAATATTAAATTTAAGACTCAATAAAACAAGAGTTAAACATTTTCATAAAAGTAAAATCCCCATTTAAACCACGGAGCTTGTGATAATAGTGCATCCTCTGAGCCTTTAGCAGAGTGAATCTGCGCGGGGTTCAAAGGTCAGCTTATTGTCAGGGTTCCCAGATATTGTTCCTGGTTTACGACCTCCACATGTTCTCCAGAAACTACCACACACGGACTAACACCGCGTGTGTGGAGCAGTTTAAGCTACTCCTTCCTGCAGTGTCGGGAAATTACTATTAAAAATCATTCAATTCACTCACAAAGAGACACGTTTGTTTCTCAGAGTTCACTGCAGAGAATACAGAGCATTAAAGAGCAGCTGAGAGAGGACGCAGCTGGCCCCGCCCCCTCCTCTGCGCGCTCTGGAGGGGGGGTACAGTTTATGTCGGGATAACTACTTTGGCACGACGAGGTTGGAGGCAAACTTTAAGTTTCCAACCTTTAATCTCTCCGCAGGCTGCAGCTTTATTTCCACGCACGGATGTGAACACGCACAGAGAGCCTCGCTACAATAACAGCCCCACAGGCTGCGGACAGAGCTTCTGCTCCACCTTCTGCCAGCATGCTGAGTAACGATGAGCTGGTGTTGGTCTCCAAACACTCTCTCACAGCAGAAGAGCTCATTCAGGAGCTCAGCTCACATTAAAGTTAGCTCCTGCTTACCTTTAGATGAGCCGGACCGCAGACACACACGAACAAAGCTGCAGCGCTGCTTCTTCTTCTTCTACTTCCGGTTTGGCAAACAGTTAATGTGCGCATTACCGCCGCCAGCTGGTGTGGAGGAGCTTAAACACGGCTTCATCAGTTGAGCTGTGAGTGAACTTTGACCTCTGTGAGGTTTCTTTCTCTTTGTGACAGCGTACCAAAAGCTGCTCTGTGCTTTCATGCTGTCCACAATGATCACATTTCCCTGCTGAGCTTCTGTTTAATGCAGCGTGTCTTCATCTGAGAGCCTCCTCTCTGCTCATTCCTCCTGTTTTCCTTTGGATCCTGGAGAACCAGCTTCCTCTGCTTCCTTCCTCTCCTCTGTTCTCCTCTCCTTGTTTCCTTCTTTCCTTCAGCCTCTCCTTGTTAAGCTCTGGATTTCAGTCCCTCTGAAGCTCACAGCTAAATCAGTGCTCATGCTTTCTGCAGCCTTCCCTGCAGCAGCATTTCCCTTCACAGCAACATGTGCTGGTAACCATCATGTCCTACACTATCATGTTCATTTGTTTGGGTCATTCCAGAATTGGGGGACAGTTTGGTTTTTCAGCAGCTGTAAAAAATAATCTCTTTATTTGATGCATTTCTATGATTGAAGAAAAACAAATAATAAGCCATAAAAAGCTGAGCTCAGCATCAAATGTTCACTTTTTCCGTGATATTTTAACAGTTGTGTTGTGTCATCATTGTTAGTGAGCTCCAGGACCATGAGAACAACTGTGGTCTGGTCCCAGATGATGGAGTTAGATGGTGTGATGTGTCCCATCTTCACTTAAACACATCTGAGACCAAAGAAACCATCACTGACTTCAGAAAAGAAGCTTTCACGTCCATGAAGGCTCAGACGGAGGAATGTGTTCGGTTTCATAAAGATCTTTGAACAATTATTAATTCAAAGCTGAGCTTGGAGTCAAACTCTGAAGCTAAAAAAAAATGATGAACTGAACTCAGATCAGATGCTTTCAGAAGAGCCCCGCTCACAAACCAAGAGAAAACTCTGGAACGAGTTCCAGTTTCAAACGCACAAAAAGAAATATAGCCGACCCACACAGTGAGGAGCACCAACGAGCTCGTCAGCACGCTCCTTTGTTCCCACGGGGACCCATGTTGTAGTAAATGGATGTATTTTGGAGGTCTGTTAAACGATGGGGAAAACGTACAGAATTAAAGGTGGGTGAACAGACAAACCCGGACGTGCTGATTCTGCTTTACGTCCATTTGAGCTTTGTTTCAGCGCTGGGACAGTTGAGTCAAATAAGTCCGTTATCAGTCACATGTTAGAGAACTGCAAGGTTTTCAGCGGCTGCTGTACAGTGAGACCCACAGACCTAATCAATGCAGGATTTTGTAGTTCTAAGAATTTATTCCCCAGATACTTGTTGATCAGAGCACACGAAGGACGTTAATCATAAGGAGAACCAGACTGGATAAAATGAGCTGCCACCTTTGAGCAAAACAGGCATTAAAACCAAAACTCTGAAAAACAATTTCAAAATGAATCATTTTGACACTTTAAACACGTCATATGCTAATTTTATACCTGCAGCATGTTGATGTCAGAGTTTTTAATAAGCTGCAGGAGGTCGTTCAGTGTGAGTGGAGAGCAGCCGGATCTCCTCCTCTGATGAACCTCCATCTGTGCCACTGAAAACACTTCATCTGACTGCAAACACGTTTCCATCTTTAGTCTGAAACACAGGAAGTGACATCATGGCTCAAACTGTTTATTTTTTCACACCAAACGTTAGAGATTTCAACAAATATAAATGATGGTTGAACATTTGGTGGATTAACAAGAAAACATGTGCAGAACACGTGGATCAAAATACAGCAAGAAAAACAAACGTGGAATACAAAGTTGTGGAAAAATAGTTTAAAAATTTAATTCAAAACAATGAAAAAATACAAAATAAAAATGACACGACTAACTAAACTAATGTTCTGTACTGTACCGTTCCCTGCTCTGCTGTTTTCTACCTTTTTTACATGAGGTTATTGGTCATTCATTGGTCCCTCACAGATGCAGTCCCACCTCAACGATTTAAAGAGGTACTTTGGGTCCATCGCACCCGGTGCTCGGCTGAAAAATGTGCTCCTTTCCAGCACGATACACTATCTGGCACTGAAACAAGAGCGCGTGACAAAAGTGGCAGAAGGGCTTGACTCTTCCATCTCAACGTAAACTGTTCTGTTTTTTCACTGCATTGTGTGTTACAATTTTCACAGCTGTGAATTAGGTTGGGCTCTGAGGCTGAACTTGCTGCTTTGTATCAGTTCATATCACAGATAAAAGGACACAAAGTGCGTACTTGTTGTTTTTGTTGTACTCGCTGTCTGTGTGTACCTCTGTGCCGCACACAGATGCTGCAGCATTTTGATTTGGACCGTAAAATATGTTAAAAATAATATTTGTGAAAGCGGAGTGTGTTCTGCCCTTCGGCTTCCATTTTCAAACAAGAAACCACCCACAGACTGCAACACGGTGGAGATGCAGGCCCGTTCTTAAGAGGTTCGCCGGTTCCTTGGAACGAGCAAAGGCGCATTGTCAGTGCAAGTGTAGTATTTGTGTCTCTGCAGATTCACTGTGATGGGGACGAGTTCAGCCCTGCATGATCACTCTGATGTTTGCACAGAGCAGATAATGAAGAGAATGTTTTTGCACATTGGTAACAGTGAAACAGTTTCTTTGCAGCGTGGGATCTTTTGTGGTGGGAGTATGAACTGAGATTCTTGAAGCTCTTGTCACACTGCTCACAGCTGTAGTTCCCTACAATGTGTGTGCGTTCATGAAGGTTACGACTACTTGAAAATGAGAAGCCTTTGCCACAGTGTCTGCATTTGTATGGTTTCTCTCCTGTGTGGACTCGTTTGTGCGCTTTAAGGTGACTTGTGGTGGTGAAGGATGACCCACACTGGTCACAGACGTGCTTTTTAACCCCACTGTGGAAGAGTTTATGGAGCTTTAATTCACTGGCTGTAGGGAAGCTTCTCTCACATTCTTTGCAGTGGTTCAGTTTGTGTCCAGTGTGTCTACGCTGATGTGTTTTTAGGCTCCTTTGCTGATTGAAGGTTTTTCCACAGAGGTCACAGCGAAACGCTTTCCCACCTCCACAGCGACGACAGGGCTGAGAAGTGGATCCATCTCTGTCGCTCTGCTTCTAAACAAAGACACAAATAAATGTAACTATTAAAAATTGACACCAAATCAGTTCTTTCCTACTTGAACCTACTCAGCATGACTCAGCATGGCTGAATCTGTTGATGTGTCTCCATATTTTTGCTGTCTGGTTTTAAAAATGGCCCATTTGATTCTGGTGTCAACGAGTGACCGTGTTGTTCTTCAACGCTACATTTTCATGTCACTAGGAACCCCAGCTGAGTGAGTACTGAAAAAAGTCAGTAGGAGTGTACACGTGTCACACTCTGAAGCAAAAATCCTGTTTTTGATCAGCACAAGTCTTTTGCATAACCATACGCATCACTGGTGGTTATAGAATTTCATCTATTCATTATCATTTAGGGCTGCAACTATTGATTATCTTAGTAACTGAGTATTCTATTGCTTATTCCCTTGACTAATCAAGTAATCACATAAAAATACTTTTTTGTATCATCAGTTTATATCAGACTATATCGATGTAAACTATATTGTTTATATCAATATAGACTGTCGCGTTACAATCATACTTGTAGAGCCACCAGTTCATCTTTGTCTGCACAACTTCACACTGCCCCGCCTCTCTCCCTCACCGCTTCACCCGTAAATCATGCAGGAAGCAACGGCATGGAGAAGGAAACCGACAGGAAGCTATTGAAGAGCAGCCGGTTAGTGAAACAAAAAAAGAAAGAAAAACAATGCTCAAGTATTCTGTCGGGAATGCTGCAAACAAGTCCCGACGAAAGGTCAGAGCGCTCATCTTGTCCCCGTGCGTAACGATACTAATGCTAATGGCCGCATCACTGCAGACTGGCTTTTTAAAGGATAAGTTAGCCTTTTGCTATTATTGCTCTGTAACTTTTCTGTTTACATTTTAATAGCACAGCTGTGATTCTTTTGTGAGGAAAAATTATTTAAATATGCCAACAGTTTATTTTTGAGCGATTTCTCACCTAGAGTGGGGCTTGAAATGTCTCATTTAAAGAGACCACACCAAAATGAGACGTGCCTCAGAACAGGGGTAAAACAAGGGGTCTGTGAAGCTATAATAATGAGGAATTCAGACCAGAGCATTGCAGTTCTACTATATATAGACCACAACTGAATGACTTACATATGAAAAGGAAGGATTTAAAAGCATGACATGTCTCCTTTAATGGCTATGCCTCTTTGCACATGTACAGACAGACTGCACATAAAACAGTTGTTGTGTTATCAGTGTTGCTGTTGAAAAACTGCAGGCTGCATGCGTTTAATGTTGTAATATTTTGTATTCACAACCATACAAAATGAGTTTCTATTGCAGGTCTGTTTTTAGTTGCTAATCAGGGAGTAAAGCAAAAAATTATTTTGTCACCAAATGCTTGCTCATAGGCGGTTGCTCTGACTGTTGGGTGTTCTCTGTAATTACTGTAGCATCTTTACCTACAATATAAAGCAACCTTTTGGCACTATATAAATAAAACCGAATTGAAAGCAAGCCAGCAGTCTGAGAGCAAAGTGCTCTATTGGGGTGAAAATACGAGATCAAAATACCAACACATACCTCACAGTAACTGCACTTGTAGAGTCTCTTTCTGCTGTGGATCTGCTGGTGAGCTTTCAGCGAATGTGGAGCTTTAAAAGTCTTATCACACAGGTCACACTGATAAGGTCTCTCCTCAGTGTGGGTGAACATGTGCTGCTGTAAGTAGGAATCTGCTGTAAACAGTTTGCCACACTGATCACAGCAGTACACATCCTGTCCAGTGTGAATGCGAAGGTGTTTATTCCTGTTCACTTTTTGGCTAAAAGTTTTTCCACAGTAGTCACAGCCGTATGCCTTAATTCCAGAATGTGAAATCTGATGACTATGCAAGCTGCTAATTTGAGTAAAAGCTCTGCCACACTGATCACAGCGGTACGGTTTCTCTCCACTGTGGATGAGTTGATGTGTTCTCAAGTTTCCAGCTCGGGTAAAAGTCTTTCCACACAGCTCACAGCTGAACGGTCTCTCTCCAGTGTGGATGACTCGATGATTTTTCAATGAACCGTTACTACTAAAATTTGTCCCACACTGATCACAGGTGTATTTTTTTACTCTCTTCCTTCTGTCAAGTGTGTCAGCCATCTGAGAGCGCTGACTTCTCAGTCCATGCTGGTCCTGCAGAGACACAAACAGAGGCAGTGAGTGACATGCAGTCGTGGAACACACGAAATCTTCAAACTCCCTCCATTAATACTAGTTTTAAACCTGACGTTGGAGCATGGCACTGGTAGAACCTGCTAAGACCAAATGATGTTTTAATGTCCTGATATATAAAACCTCAGAACTGACAAAGGGTGTACTGTCTAAGTCAAATGTCTTTCAATGGCCAGAGAAGGGGACATTCAGGGAAATTTGCTTGTTAAAGCTTAACATAATAATAGACTTGTGCCAATCGAGGGTCACTGAAATTAATGCTGACTTGGTGTGCAACTTTGCAAAATGTCGGACTCTGTAGTTTTCTCTGGGCCCCTCCCCCAATCAGACCCGGAGCGACATGTTTAGCCGCATGTTCTCCTTGAATCGCTGGCTGTCTGAGTGGTGTCCAAAAAACAATGGTCTTGTTAGGAGAGACGGCATCCATCCCACTTTGGATGGAGCAGCTCTCATTTCTAGGAATCTGACCAAATTTATCAACCCTCCTAAAACCTGACTGCCCAGGGTTGAGACCAGGAAGCAGAGTTGCAGTCTTACACGCCTCTCTGCAGCTTCTCTCCTCCTGCCATCCCCCCATAACCCCATCCCCATAGAGACGGTGCCTGCTCCCAGACCACCAAAAAACAAACCTAAAATCAGCAGAAAACTGTTTAAGCATAAAAATTCAAAAACAATAAATAATATAGTTTCATCAACTGCACCAAAGAATAAAACAATTAAATGTGGATTATTAAACATTAGGTCTCTCTCTTCCAAGTCCCTGTTAGTAAATGATTTAATAATTGATCAACATATTGATTTATTGTGCCTTACAGAAACCTGGTTACAGCAGGATGAATATGTTAGTTTAAATGAATCAACACCCCCGAGATGGATTACAGGGAAATATCACACACAAAAGCAAAATTTAGTCACTCAAAGTCCTCTTTTTTCAGCATTTCAAAAAGTAAGCAGAACAGTATATTCATAGTATTCAGATTCAACTAATAAGAAACCGATTAAATCCTATAACTTGTGTTCCTTGTTTGATATATTTACTTGTAAACTCCCTGAATAATGTTTGTTTCTTTTCTGTTCAAATGTATATTAATAACTTTGTATGTTGAATATATTTAAATAAAGATTTTTTTTAGAAAAGGGAAAAGAATCATTTCTGCTTTTAAGGTAACAAGACTCATGGTACAAACAGCCAGATACTCGTGGGGGTCAGGGCGATGTCAAAGTGTACAAACAGACGCAGAACAAATGCTGTATGTACACAACATGGCGACAGTGGAGGATTTCAGGTTTCCAAAGTCTCCAAAAGTCGCCTACGCCACCAGGAAAAGTTGCTTTTTGGAAAAAAAAAATTGCTAGGGGGGGTCTGAAAAGCCACAAAATATAGCGACAAAGTTGCCAAGTTGGCTACACTGCTGCTTTAATATAACATAAAATGCTGTAATCCCATGTGCTGCGATGGCTGCATGGTGTGCCTATCAGTACTGCCCCTGTCCTCGGGTTAGTGAGCAGAGCAGAGCTGGAGCAGCTCTTTTGTGAACAACACATTACTACTTCACACATGCAAAGTTTCCTCACGAGAGCGTGAACCTGCAGCAGCAAGGAAGCAGTTACAATTTCAAGAACTATATCCAAAATTCAAGCAATTTTCAGACTGAGATTTGTCTCACCTGTTGTGTTGAACTCATTGTTTCCTCTGTAGAGGCTGAAAATGTTCCTCTGCTGCTCCGTCAGACTCTCCTCCTCCTGATCATCAGCTGCAGGAGAACAGATCTTTATTAGAAGCTACCACACTGCACTGTTTGGGCTCCAGGATGGTTTCTACAGGCTGAAGAACAGCAGTCAGAGCAGGAATCAACATCTGCACACTGAGTTTCTATCAGAGGAACAAAGTGGATGCAGACACACACAGAGACACACTCTCTCCAAAGCCTCAGAACAAAAGCTGTCCAGCTTTGTGTGTCTGTCAACATGCTTTGTTCACATCCTGCTGGGAGCAGTGTTGTTACAGCTGCAGTCAGAGCGAGATGGAAACCATCAAGGAGGAGAGCTCAGATCCACTCAGACTAAACGTCTTCAGTCAGTGTGTCAGCCTCCAGTTAACACCACTGCTGACAAACTGCACTGCTGCACCTCCACTGACGGAGTAACTGGTGCTCCATCTGAACCTCATGAGATTTGGTGCACAAAGTGAAAAACAGCAGAAACTCAGCCTCATCGTTCCTGGAAGGAGAGCTGATGGTGAGGTTTGGATTCTACTCTGCTGGGAACAAAGACAACTGGAGGCACCACAGCCGAGGAGCTCCTCCTGCTCTGCTTCATCAGGTTCACCACCTGGGGCGCAGGTGTAGTCGGTGCATCCTGATCTAAAGTCTCTGTGGAGGCGTTAGTGCGCTCAGAACAAACTGGCAGGCGCACACAGACTCACACTGACTGATGATGATGAACTGTATGTCACTCTGACCCAAGAAGACACTGGATCCCCCACGAGCCTCTTTCAACAACTACCTACTCGAGTCTACCCGTCTTTGTTTGTTTTGAGTACCCCCTCAGCAAAGCAGCCTGAAAGTCCTGTGATGTCATCTGTATGCGACACAAACACAATGGCGGCTCCATCGAGCTGCCTCTGGAATCTGTCGTCAGCCACCGAGCACAAAAACTTCTTTAAAAAGAGTCCCTCTCATGACTCATCTAGTGACATCACTACCTGGCCAATCAGTGGCATCCAGTTTGCTGGCATCACACCTTCAGCTCGACTCAGATCACTTAGAACCCTGGCTGAGTAGGTGCTAAAAAAGTAACCAGCTGATGGAGAACCCTAAAAACTGAGCCGAGTGGAGTCGAGCTGAGTAAGTCCTAATGAAAAAGGACCAATGGGTACACAAACTGTACACAAACATACACACCTGTTTCACAGTGGATTCACACTACTGTCTTAAATTTGTACTGTAGGTATATGGTAACTACAAACCCTTCTGAAACACTATGACATAACCTGACATGCAGCTTCCTAGAAATGTAACTACATTTAGGCTACATTTAACCTTTGTAACCCATGTTATTGTCACACTGTTTGCACTGAAACATTTATAGTGCTGCATCAATAAGAATGATAAAGTAACTAGAGGTGTGTTTGTTAACAAAGGAAAAAATAAACAATAAGTATTATTAACGACCTCCGTGACTATTAGTATAAGATTGCTGAGTTTCCGAGCTGCACCTAAAGGCACCATGAAGTCCCCACGTTCCTGCGCACACTGAACCGTACATAACGATGTAGATGCGCAGGTTAATCTGTAGCTGTCTCCCAGGTGTAGCTGCAGTGAGCGCGGTCACTGCTGCGTGTCTTTAGCTTTTTGTCTCCTCGCTTTGTGTTGTGTCCTGTGTGTTGTTGCTGGGCTCTCTGTGCTCCTCTGTTCTCTCAAACCTGATTTCTGTGGATTCCTGCAGTTCTTTGTGATGAAACTCTGCACACACGCAGAGGGGGTCAGTCAGAGTCATAATCAGTTGAGATTTCCAAGTCAACTTCCTATGCTGATTTTTTTTCAGAATTTTTTAAATATATTTTTGATATTGCATTTACCTTGGTGAATTTTATGCAGATATGTTATCTAATTTAAGTGGACTCCTTAACTGGCCTTAGATGAAATTTCACAGCCAGGTAGAGTGAACAAGGCAGAACATGAAAGCAGAGAAAAGTTTTATGTCAGCTATCAATGATTGACTTTATAAATTATCATATAACCACACTGGATTGAGTTTATTAAATATGTTCAGAATTGTCAATTTATAATTACAATTGTATAGTCCTATAACTTAACCCTGGGTTTATTTATTCTGACTTTCTGCATGCATATTGGCCACATCTATCCATCCATTCATCCGTCCATCTATGTATTCATCCATCCATCCTCTTGCACTTATTATGTTCAGCGTCGCGGGTGGAGGGTTGTCAGGCTAGAGCATATCCAGGATGACTGCAAAATCAGCTGTGCAGGCCATGATGAAAACCTGAATACATTTGTAATGAGAGCAATCATGAGTGAAGAGTTTGGTTACCAGCAAATTTCACACACGTTTATTGAGAAAAAAAATAGGACTCGTGGAGCTTTACTTCTCTTAATGTCTCTCTCTCTCACACACACTCACACACACACACACACACACACACACACACACACACAAACACACACACACCATAACTTTGTCTTAAAACGCATAATTTAATAGATGTTATTGTTATATGTCATAGTGTTTTACATAACGAGAACACACATTTAAATCAAAAGTAACTACGGGTTGTTTTTGTTCCGTTGTACAGAAATCGGCAACGAAGGACGAGCATTACCATAAAACTTAAGAGTAGAAGCGCAAGAAAATTTAAGCGGCGGCTGATTTGACCACGGCGCGGCTCACTTGACCGCAGTCCCAGCTGCTCTCTGCACATCATCTTCACCTCCTCTCACGTGTTCATCCACAGCAGCTGGACAACAAAGTTTATTGTGACCCTGATCCTGATCGCTCTGATCCACTTCCTGTTCTCCTTCAAGCAGAAATGAGGCTGCAGAGGGTTGGAGCAGGCAGAGGAGCAGAGCTTCTGCTCCACCTTCTGCCAGCATGCTGAGTAACGATTAGCTGGTGTTGGTCTCCAAACACTCTCTCACTCTCCTCTCAGCGAGGAGAGCAGCAGAAGACCTCATTCAGGAGCTCAGCTCCAGATGAACTCAGCTCACATTAAAGTTAGCTCCTGCTTACCTTTAGATGAGCCGGACCGCAGACACAAACAAAGCTGCTTCTTCTTCTTCTACTTCCGGCTGGCAAACCGTTAATGTGCGCATTGCCGCCGCCAGCTGGTGTGGAGGAGCTTAAACACGGCTTCATCAGTTGAGCTGTGAATGAACTTTGACCTCTGTGAGGTTTCTTTCTTTCTTTCTTTCTTTTTTTTTTAAAGCCTGTCATGTCTGGCAGATCTTGTCTGGAGAAGAAGAACTCCCTTGTAATAGTCAGAGACCTCCAACAGAACCAGGATCAGGGACTAGAGAGCGAAGCTTCTGTGGACGATGACTAAAACAAGACTTTGTCTCTTTATCTGTTGGAGTCACTCAGAGCTCCTGGTGATCTCTCCCTCCTTGTCCTCACGTCCTGCAGAACCTTTCTGGACCAGACCTCCATCCCTGGATCCACCTCTGTACCCACCTCCAGCCGTGGGCCCTTCATGAGTTACTTTTCATGAGGTTTGTGAACATTACACTCATTAGCTCCACACGGCATCTGCTACACTCTTTAATAAAGGCAAACGTAACAGCTTTGAGCTGAGATTGGAAAAACATTTGTATTCTCATGTTATAATATTTTATAAAGGAAAACGTAGCTTTGCAGAGCCTGTACTTTTTCACTTGTACTTGAGTAAAGAAGCTGAATCAGAGCTTCTACAGGATCATCAGTACTTCTGCTTCAGGAAAGAATCTGTACTTTTGCCACCTCTGCATTCTCCTATTGAGCTGAGGAGGAAATGACTTCAGTCACAGACTGAGAAGCTTGGATATTGGACATTGTTTGTCCTTATTTCTTGAAGTTTTTGTACTTCAGTGTTCTCTGATTAAAATAGTAATGCTGACTGATCCATTCTAAGTCAGAAGTTTATGTGGAAAAATAGTTAAATACTGTAGTATAATCCTGAAACTCCTTGTTAGTACAACATAAATCATAATCCAATCTGTTTTCACAGCTCCATGAGTAAGTTTAATGTGTCAGAATTTACAGATTTAGTTTAAATTTCATTTTTGGCTATTTAATGTGGTTTTTCCCCTCCGGCAGGTTCATATCACAGTTTCATAGATTTATGATGACCTTCAAAATTCCTCCATGGCCTCTGGAAAATGTTTAATTTCTTTGTGAGCTGCCCTTTAATAAATCCAAATTTACACCATCGAATTAAGTTCTTGCAGAACTTCTTACACTGACTTCTGAGGTTTCACATCTCAAACAAACTGCAGAGACCATTCTTACAGAAACATGGCAACACGTTGCTGAGCGGATGGATCAGAGAAGAAGTGCAGCTCAGAGAAGAGGAATGTATCTATGGTCTGAAGATGTCCCATCATTATCCTGCTGGCTTCGTCCCCTCGTTTCCTCACTGTGTCGCTGTAAGAGCAATTACGCCTAATTTTTAGTAGATGATAACGTATTGCCTTGTTGCTGCCTGAAAAGTCTGGGCTCATTGTGAAACATGAGCAAAGGAAGTTATGTTTCCCGTTTCCAAACACTTGCAGAGTGTTGCTAAAAGAAACAGTGATACAAAATGCTGGGAAAACACTTCGTCATATTCAAAATGAGGATCTATTTTTCAAAAGATAATAATCTTTGATATGTTGCCCTTGTAAATTATTTAATACAGTTTAAATGATTCTGAACTTTTTGCATTCTGCTTCTATTTACATTTTATGGTGTCTTAACTATTTTAAACTGTGTTATACATAATGATAAACAATCTGCGCTGTCCAAATCGCTGTTTCACCATGTCTGCATGTCTCTTGAAGTTGGGTCACTTCACTGTAGTTATTCAAATTTGGCAGATTCATTTGCAAATATAATTTTGTAAGAGACGAATAATAACAGGCTAGATGAAGGAAGAACTGTGGGCAAAAGGGTCATTAATTATTTCAAGTCATACTGCATCTTGTATGTCTCCAAGTTACAGTTCACATCCACGGCCCTCTAGATATAAAGCAAAGCTGCAGCAAAAATAACACATTTTTACACATTAGAACATCACAGTCGGTGTGTACATTTTTCAAGTAAGTCCAAAAATGTGTTTTGTGGCGCCACAATGCCCTTGAACTTTGGATATTAAAATCTAAATCAGGTCATCTTTGCGTCCAAATGAAGGTCTGTGCCTATAGATTCCATGTTCACAACTGTACACAAGTACAGATAGGCACCCCCAGAACATGAAAATAATAACAGCATAAAAAAGTGCAGTTTGTAAAGACTTCAAATCAGTCATTTAATCATACTTTCTACAGTGTACATAATGTGATACACAATCATAATTAGCTATATGTGTAACTACTTCGCATGTTGCGGCTGCATTCAGTGATCTGAACTTTGCTTCTATAAGGATTATTACTATTTGCGTGTGGCAGGGAGCTGGTGAGAGGCTGGTGTGTGTGTGTGTGAGTGCTGTGATCTCAGTCACCCCATGCTTAAAGGCTTCAATACTGTTCACACAAACAAATCCTCATCTAATCCACCCAAAACATTGTTGGCTGTAAGACCTGTGAGATGCAAACAAACCCGGCACGGTTTCCCGCAGTTTCTAAATGCTTCTTTCTGACAGATCTTACATGTAAGAAAGAAAAGCAGTTCACTTTTCACATTTGACATAAATTAACAGAAGCCCCTCGTCTCACACTGGGCTTTAAATCAACTACCTGCCAGATGCTAATCCGGCTCTGGTTGTGGCTGTTATGAGGAAAAGGGCAAACGTTCCTATAGGTCAGAGGGATCAAACATGCCAGAATCTTATCTCCAGGCTGGACTACTATAATTCCTTATCATCGGGCTGCTCTAAACCCTTATTTGACAGGCCTTCTCTGTATCCAAAACACCACAGCAAGAGTACTAACAGGGTCTAGAAAGAGAGATCATATTTCTCCCATATTAGTGTCTTCATTGGCTCCCTTTTAAATCAAGAATCAATGTCAGAAATCCTAGTTTTCACATAAAATGTCCTCAATGATGAGTCCCCAACATAGCATCATATTATCATAAAAGAGCACTTCACTCTCAGACTGCAGCCATTCAGGAGACAGACAGCCTCTCTATACTTGTAAGATTAGGCTTAAAACTGTCTTTTTGATAAAGATTACTGTTAGGGCTGGGTCAGGTGACCTTTAACCATCCGTTAGTTATGCTGCTATAGGGTCAGGCTGCTGGGAGACTTCCCATGATGCTCTTAGCATTTCTTCTCCCTCTCATTTTTCTTATCACTCCTGACAGGAGAGTTATACTCCTGTGTTAAATGTATAGGTACGTCATAACCGCACAAACCTCTCTAAAATCCTACGCGGCAACCCACGCCCACACCCTGACATGACACCTCCCACAGCCTTCAACAGCCGTGAGTGGCCAATTTGGTACCATCGTTTCCTCCTACGCATTTTCAGCTACTAACGCTTCTGTTGCCATTTTTCAAATCAACTGGAAAAGACCAACTTCGAAGCAATAAACCCCACCACCACATTAATGTTTTGCCAACAAAAGAGCAACACAGGCACATCCACTTGTGACGGCTACAT